>JAMXBD010002793.1:0-163005 GCA_024138025.1 Combretum micranthum | reverse complement strand
TGCATCCAGCTTTTTCCTTTTATAAAGTGTCTATCTATTTCTACATGTTTTGTCCTGTCATGTTGTACTGGATTGTGTGCAATGCTGATGGCTGACTTGTTATCACAATATAGTCTCATAGGTTCCTCCCACTTTATCTTCAGATCTTCAAGGATGATCTTTAACCATAAGAGTTCACAAACCCCTTGGGCCATAGCCCTGAACTCGGCTTCTGCACTTGACCTAGCTACCACATTCTGTTTCTTACTTCTCCAAGTGACTAGATTGTCTCCCAAGAATGTACAATAGCCTTTGTGGACCGACGATCAACTGGAGAGCCAGCATAGTCAGCGTCTGTATAAGCTTTAAGGACAAGTCCTTCACCTTTCTTAAACAAAATTCCCTTGCCTGGACTACCTTTCAGATAGTGTAGTATGCGATTTACTGCTCGTAAATGGATCTCCTTAGGATTGTGCATGAACTGACTAACTATACTTACAGCATATGCAATATCTGGTCGTGTGTGGGCCAAGTATATTAGCTTACCTACTAATTTTTGAAACCTCTCTTTATTCACAGCCTTATCATCTTCTGCCTCTCCTAGTTTGTGATTGGGCTCTATTGGTGTCGAAGCAGGTTTACAAGCTGTCTTGCCTGTTTCCTTTAGTAGATCAATTACATATTTCTGTTGAGAGATGAAAATACCTTGTCGAGATCTAGCTACCTCTATCCCAAGGAAATATTTAAGTTTCCCTAGAATTTTAATCTCAAATTCCCTTGACAAGCAGTCTTTTAGGACCTTCTTTTCTTCCTCATCATTTCCAGTAACAATTATGTCGTCGACATATACCAAGAGTGCATCCCCCTGAGGTCGTATGCTTGATGAAGAGAGTATGATCTCCCTGACTTTGCTTATATCCAAGTTTGAGCATTACCTTAGTAAACCGGCCAAACCAAGCCCTTGGTGATTGCTTAAGTCCATACAATGCCTTTTTTAGTTTACATACTTTGTTCCCTCTCATTTCTCCTCCAAAGCCTGGTGGAATATCCATGAATATTTCTTCCTCTAGATCTCCGTGAAGAAAGGCGTTCTTCACATCAAATTGTTGTAGATCCCAATTGAAATTTGCAGCCAGTGATAAAAGAATCCTCACAGTGTTCATTTTAGCTACTGGTGCAAAAGTTTCCTCATAGTCTACTCCATAAGTTTGTGTGTATCCCTTAGCAACCAACCTTGCCTTGTATCTCTCTAAAGATCCATCTGACCTGTATTTCAAGGCAAACACCCACTTGCATCCTACTGTCCTTTTATTTTTAGGTAGCTCTACAATTTCCCAAGTTTTGTTCTTCTCGAGTGCCTCCATTTCTATTCTCATAGCCTCTCTCCATTTTTCATCAGATAAAGCTTCAGAAAAACTGTTAGGAACCTGGTTAGTGTTTAAGTTGGCTAAGAAGCTCTTGAGACGAAGAAAGTCTGTGAAAGGATAATGAATTGGCCAATGAATACTTCGGGTGCTTAGCACACTCTCGTGTCCCCTTTCGTAAGGCAATAGGTAGATCAGAATCAGAAGAAACAATGGGGAAAAAGAATCTGTGCATACCTCATTTCCAGGGTTAGAGTCAGAGTGTTGGCTTTGCATAGGATCTGGTTCCAGGACCCTTCTTCTTGAGTACACCTGTCCATACCTCCTGCTGTCAAACTTGTCATTTATAGATACTGTTTCAGCAGGTTCAAGATTTGATCCTTGTGGGGATGATTCGGGTTTCTGCTGTGAAGATGAAGTGGAAAGAGGCTCTGAAGGTTGTGATATTGGTAGGTCAAGAAAAGATAACTCATCTGCCTTGTCTTCTCTGATAGAACTAGACTCCCCCTGAAGGTAAGGCTGAGAGAAAAAAGAGTGCTCCTCTTTAAAAGTGGTATCAATAGAAACATAAAATTTCCGTGTAGGGGTGGTAGCATTTGTATCCCTTCTGTGTGGGAATATCCAACGACACACACTTGATTGCTCGTAGATCAAGTTTGTCTCTGTTGTGGTTAGATATATGAACAAAGGCTGGACATCCAAAAATCCGAGGGCTCAAATTTTTAGTTCTAATATTGGGTAAAATTCAGAGAGAAGATGCATTGGTGTTTTATCCCCTATTGTTTTGGAGGGTAGGCGGTTTATGTGTGTGTAGCAGTAAGAACAGCTTCCCCCCAATATGATTTTGGAACATTATTTTGAAACAATAAAGCCCGTGTCATAGTAAGTAGATGGCCATTTTTCTCTCAGCTACTTCATTTGTTGGGGAGTATCTACACAAGATGACTCATGAATTATCCCTTCCTGTTGGAAATATGTGAAAGGACTCTATTGAAATAATCCTTGGCATTATCAGATCTGAATTTTTTTATTTTTACGCCAAATTGATTATTTATCAAAGCAATAAAGTTTGGAAGGATGGTAGTCACATCTGATTATGTTTAAGTAGAAATATCCAAGTGACTTTAGTACAATCGTCTATGAAGGACACAAACCAATGAGCTCCCATAATATTAGGAATTCTAGAAGGTCCCCAAATGTAAGAATGAATAAGATCAAAAGGTAAAGAACTTCTATTATTACTTATTGGAAAAGAGACTCTTTTATGTTTGGCAAATTTGCATATATCACAATGAAGGTCTTTGACATCAACATGTTTAAACAAAGCAGGAAACATTGTCTTTAGAATTGTAAATGAAGGATGACCAAAGCAGAAATGTCGACGCCAAATGGTGTCATTATTTGAAACAGAAAAACAAGACTTCAAGGGAACATGTTTGACAGTCGGAGTATTCATGGCAGATGCATCAAGATAGTAGAGACCGCCCTTTTCCTCAGCAACTCCAATCCTCTTCCTCGACACTTGGTCCTGGAATACACAACAAAAGGGATAGAATATGGCATTACAGTTTAAATCATGAGTTATTTTATGAATGGACAGTAGGCTAGAGGACATCCTTTAGTAGTAAGGTTAGACTCAACTGGATGTGTCCAACACCAGCCACTGTGGTGACTGACCCATTAGCAACAACAATTTTCCTATTCCTAGGACAGGGTGAATACGTTGTAAAATGAGTGGGTGAGGGTGTCATGTGATCTGTGGCTCCTAAGTCAATAATCTAATAATCTTGTATAGGTCTGTCTAAGGCATTTAATCCAAGGGAAAGAGGCTTACCAGAGAGAGCTAACGAGCAAGAGGAACTTGGCTTTTCTAGTGACCCCAACAAGTTTCGTAGTTTTTCTATCTCAGCAGGTTCAATTGGGTAGTGTTAGTTTCTCCAATCAACTGTGGATCTAGTCAGACTTTATACTGGAGGCTTGGTGAGCTCGCTATTGAGCCTTTGGATCACCCCTTTGGCCCCATTCTCAACTTGAGGTGGAGGGCTTTCCATGTAGTTTCCAACAGCGTTCCTTAGTATGTCTTGGTTTCTTGCAGTAGGTACACCATAGGCTATCACGAGAATTACCTTTAGATATATCTCTCATCCTACTGTGGTTGTTTCTTTCTTGTGTAACCAAAGCTGATCCTTTAGTTATCTTTGGTGCTAGCATAATGTTTCTACGAATCTCCTCAGCCCTAATCATAGAAATAACCTCATTAAGGGAAGGAACATCATCTTTTCCCAAAATTTGAACCCAGACCTGATCAAACTCAGCATTTAAACCAACCAAAAAATCATATGCCCGATCTTTCTCAATGAACTTCTTCAAGATCATAGCATCTTCGGGGCATTTTGTTTCAAGAACTCGATAACGGTCGAGTTCTTGCCATAAATTTTGCAAAATATTCGCATATTCTGTCACGGTTTTGTTACTCTGTTTTGCAGCAACTGTTCTTACCTTAACTTCATATACCTGAGCGGCATCATTAGCCTTTGAGTATGTTTGATGGAGAGCATCCAAATGCTCTTTGTAGAGGTGAGAAACATGCATGTATCGCTGATCTCAGGTGTTATTGAACTCCATAACCAAGACATAATCATAGAATCTTCTTCATCGCAAATCTTAAAGTTTGGTTTATTGGGGTTAGGTCCTGAACCAAGAATATGATTGATTTTTCCTTTGCCCTTTAGATACGTTCGGATAAGCTGGGACCACTTCAAATAGTTTTGACCATTGAGTCTGTAGGATTGGTGTATGTTCTGGAATTCACCAATAGGAAGATAGGGTTTTGTGGTTTCTTCACTGGATTGGGAGTAGGTGTTCGTTTTGATGTCAGACATGGCTACCAAAGAGAGGGAACAGTAAAAAAAGGTTTGATGCAGATTGGCAATGAAGGCCAAGCACAAAATTGACAATAAAGGTCGAAAAAGAAGAATCCTAGAATTTCAAAAAAAATCCTAGGGCTCTGATACCATGATAAAAAATAGAGATTGGCGAAATCACTTGTGTCTTTTATTATTCACAAAGAGTACATATATATACACAATGTAAGATCAGAAAAAAAAGGGAAGAATTTCCTATTTTCCTAATTAAATCCCATAATTTTAGGATGGTCAAATTTTCTAGGATTACAAAATAATAAACTTCCTAATTTAGTATTTCTTAATTAAGATATTATAAAATAATAAACTTCCTAATTTAGTATTTCCTAATTAAGTATCTTCAATCTTCCGACAAATATAATTATTCTTCAGCTGCAACACTTAAAAGGGGATACCTAGTAAAGCATAGTCATTATCTTGCTTTTGAAAATTTTTGGCTCATTGTTGTATTACACTGTTGGTTGACTCCTGAAAATCATTTTTGCCAGCAGTAGCCTCAAGAAAGGTTTGTTTACTCCTTTATGCCGTCCTGACTTGGGTGAGATAAATTATTATCATAGTAACTGGGCAGATGGACCAATTAGTTCTTTTATGCTTCTTATAGGACTTTACGCCAAGACTTTGAGTCATACCAATTTGACAAAGAACTGGCATGGCATTTGTTTCGCCAAATTGTAGATGGCTTGGCCCATATTCATGAACAGGGTATCATCCATCGGGATTTAACTCCAAGCAACATCTTCTTTGATGCTCGTAATGATATAAAGATTGGAGATTTTGGCCTGGGTAGATCCCTTGTGTATATGTTTTTACTGATTCTCATCTTTACTGGCATCTTTTGTGGTGTTAGTCATCTATGTTTGGGTTCCTAGTGGATTTTATCACCCTTTTGGCAGAGTTTAACAAACCTACATGCATTTGGACCTAGTGCTTGACTATGAGGTCATGATTTGTCACCAGAGCAGATGTAAACAGAGGCTGCCTTTGAGATTTCTTGTGTAAATTAATGGAGCAATCAAAGTTTTTACTGCATATTTTATTTTCAGGTCTTTTCATATGTTCAAGAGAGATTATTTTCAGATTTCTGTAAACACTCTTCTGACCCAAATTGTTGGAATACATTGCTGTTAAAAAAATTATATAATGTGTATGCAATCACTCCTTCTAAGGTCAATGCTTTCAAGTTTTATCTCATGGCAGCAAAAATTCTCAATTTTCATGTAATTTGTTTTATTTCGTACTTTTTCCTCAGTAATAGCTCCAAGTTAGCTGGTGGAAAACATCAGGCCTTTGTTAAAAAGATTTTTGATTCCCATATGATAAAAATTGAACAGAACAATTAAACACAAGCATGCTTAGTGGATTTGCCACACATATTCTTCTCCACTATAATACTTGGTTCAAATTCTTGCCTTTTAACATTATATAGGAAATACATTGAAGTTTTATTCAAAATGGCACATCAGGTAAAGTATCTGATCCATCTGGGAAAAAAGTATTTCCCTATGCATCCGATCACTTAATTCAATGTTGGCCAAAAATCTGTTATTACATCTTTTTCTGGCTTGTTGAGGGTGTTCATTTTTCTATTGACCTCATTGAGTGAGCCCTTATAGATGAATATATTGAATCATGCTGTATTTCTGTAAGTTTTACTTGTTGTGTTGTTATGATTTTAGCTTATAATTGATTGTTCCTTAAGTACCATTGCACCTGTCACTTGTGCTTCTCATTTGATTTCCATTTATCTTTTTATTAGAAGTGGACAAATTTTAAATCAGTTTTCATATTCTTTTCATGAGGATTGGTGATTGCAGAATATATGCCTTGAAATAATTGAGTGGATTGCTAGACATGTAAAACGCTAATGTTTCTTTATTTTTATATTGATATCATTTAGCCAAATTTTTTAAAGTTGGAGCAGTTGGATCAGGACTCAAGTTTTTTAAATGAAACTACTAGAGTTTCCACTGATGGTACTGGTCAAATTGGTACCTACTTCTATACAGCTCCTGAAATTGAGCAGGGGTGGCCAAAGATTGATGAAAAGGTGAATATTATGTTTCTGGCTTTATTGTTTGTAGATCTTGCTTTCCTGGTGCTCTGCAGTGATTCTCCTGTCTACATCTTTTAAATGATTTGGTTATGTTGGGAACAGGCTGATATGTACAGTTTGGTGTTGTGTTTTTGAGCTGTGGCACCCATTTGGAACAGCAATGGAGAGACACATCATACTCTCTGATTTAAAACAGAAAGGAAGCCTTCCTCCTGCATGGGTTGCTGAGTTTCCAGAACAAGCTTCTCTATTGCAGCACTTAATGTCTCCAAGTCCATCTGATCGTCCCTCTGCCACAGAACTTTTGCAGAATGCATTTCCTCCAAGAATGGAATATGAGTTGTTAGACAGTAAGTACAAAAGCACGTGTCTGTGGGCAAGGCATACTCATGGAGGGAGATTTGAACACATAACTTTCATATAGAGTGAAATTGCCGTTTTTCTTCAAACTGCTGGGCATTTCCTTCCTGTGTAGAATTCCAAAAGACTACATAGTTAATGATTAAAAAGGCATATAAATTGGTCTGTCAGTTAACATATATTGCATGAAAAGCAACACACATTGACACAGATCCCTGAGTTATATGCAGATTAAAGTCTTAGTACAGAGGGATAATATGATGAACTTGGAATTCATATAACAAGTGGTCTGGGTGAAAATATCGTCAATTTATGCATCACTTATTTGAATAAGTACTGACCAAATGCACAAAGTGTACCCTGGCTAGTGTGGAGTAGGGGGAGGCAGGTAAAAACGTATGCATCCTTAGTACAGAGGACTGTCATTATGTACTAAGGATTTATATGACAAAATTAACATGTGTGGTCTGGATGAAAATTTCATCATTATATGCTCCATATCATCACTTATTCAAATAAGTACTCACCTAGTGCACAGAATATAACCTAGCTAGAGCGGAGTAGGTGGGGAGCGAGGAGGACAAATATCATGCAACCTTATTCCTGAATACCATACCAAAATGCTCTCTTTCTTTTCTCATTTTCTTTCTATTCCAAAATCTGCAGTCTGTGACGTTGCATAGCTGCTGCAGGCAGTTGATCATTGTGCTTCGGTTTTTGCTTCATGAATTTATATCATTTCCCAGCTTTTTGGAACTCTGCATAGTGGTAGGGCTCAGATTTAAAGTTCAGATTTAAAAATTTTGGGTCATGAGTTTGGTACCTGCGATGTTAATTTCCCAAATTCCAGGGGCATGGCAATGTAATGATCACCATTTGGTTCCTAATTTCCCTCATAATTTGATAAATGATTTTAATTAGTCTTCCTGGAGATTGACCATAAGGCCACAGCAGATAATTACACTACAATGTATTTTCTGAACGTGTCTTTTAAAACTTGTCCACTGCTAGAGAAAAGAAGGTAGGAAAATAATAACATCTTCATAGCTAATTTACCACCATTAGATAAAGTTTGGAGTCACATCTTCCATCAACTACAAAGGAACCTGTGTGTTTTCCATGATCAGACTCATAGCTTAGAGAATGAAATGGCTTATAGAATCCATTGGTGTATCAGAGTTATCTGTTTTTCAATTTTTCTTAAGAAATCGATTAGTGTTCTCACCAATGGTTGAAGTTACTCCTGAGGCAATCATGTAGGCTTAGCCTTTGAAAAATGCATATACGAATTTAGTCACTCCCTTTCTATAAATTCTTGACAAGATTGGTGGCAAGTTATGGTGGGAGTTTGCATGGCACAGCAGAAACCTATAACTAAGACAGTGTAGTTGCTTGGTTTGTCCTCATCTCACTGGAATCATGGTGAAGTATGCACAATATGCACACTATCTTGGTATTCTTTTCATTTATTTTACTTTTTACTGAAATGCACCGCAGCTAATTGTTGAACTGTTCCATATGACGTTTCGCAAGTGCAATGTGTGAATGTACTGTATAACATCTAACAATGTAGTTGTTTAACAGCTGCCTTTGCTAGTACCATTATTATGAAGCACTAAAGTTGCTAATAATCAGCAATGTGGGCTTTCAATGGTGTTTCAACTAATACTTGTTCGGCAAGCTGTGCTGTCTGTGCTTCCATTTTAAACAGGATTTATTTTATCAGGGATAAGCTCATTAAAAAATTATAGATGTAGTCCCTCTATACTCACAAAAAGCCTTAGAAGATTGTTTAGACAGTTAACAGACGATATTACAACAAAAAGCATAAGATGTTGTTACTAGTAGATCCTATGAAGCAAGGAGGCTTTGTCCTCATTTCTTGGAAAATCCTTTCTGTGCAAGTTTGATGACCATGAACTGTGTGAGATCTTGGTAGATTATCTTGTGGAAAAGATCACGGTGATCAATCCTGATGCTTATACATATTTACATTGATGACTTTGGCCTTCTGCTTTTATGGGTTTTTATGCTTTTTTAAATCCTGCTAGATATGCTGCGGACGATGAGAGTTCCAGAAGATACTCGTGTATATGACAAAGTTGTCAATGCCATATTTGATGAAGAAGCTTTAAAGATGAAAGACCATCATCAGCAAGCTGAGAGATCAAAGTTGAATGGAGACATTGGTTCTAACCAAGATCCAGAGTTTGACAGTGAATTGCGTGATCATGTTGTTGCAGTTACAAGAGAAGTCTTCAGACAGCATTGCGGAAAGAACTTAGAGATGAGTCCTATGCACTTGTTGGATGATTCTTCACAGTACATCAGGTTTGTTCACTGCTACCTTTACCATTAACGTTTGGACATGCACCTGTTTGATTTACTGTTCCATGGCTGGCTGAATTGTTGTCCTTTGACGAGAAGGAAGAATACTGTTAAACTTTTGACGCGTGGAGGAGATATGATTGAGCTTTGTCATGAGCTTCGTGTACCATTTGTCCGTTGGGCAGTCATGAAACAGGTAGGCAGAAACCTTCTCCCCTCTAATGGTATTCCTTTAGCCATGATTTCTTTTTTCTTTTGGGAAGGGGGTTGGGACCAGCTTCTAGTTCTAATGTACTAAACATGTTTGTGACTTGTGCTTGTATCTGGATGTTATTTTTACTTTGCTGTCCCACCTAGCTTCTTCATCTAATTTTATTCCGTGAAGTATGCCCTTCTAGTGGCTGTTGTCATCTTTTTCTTGTCATTAGATAGGAGGGTCGTAGACAGTAGGTTGCAGTGTTCTGAAACATATGCTTTATTGATAAAGTATTCATCCTCCCAAACATTTCCATTCATCTCATTAGGCTTCACAAATACATGTGGTGCATTGTTATCTGTGACAACCTGTCCCAAGTAATGTCTTGTTTTGCATAGCCATTTGCTGACAGAAATGTGCACAATTGTTCCACATTTTGTGCAGAAAGCTTCCTTTAAGAGGTATGAAATTTCGTATGTCTATAGGAGAGCAGTTGGTCATTCCCCACCAAACCGCTACCTACAGGTCTGTTTATGGACTTCTTTAAGTTTACTGCTCAAAACAGATTTCTCATCTGATATATTATTGAATAGGGCTGCGTCTCTGCAGGGGGATTTTGACATCATAGGAGGTGCATCAGCCTTGACAGAAGCAGAGATTATCAAGGTCTCTCTCTCTCTCTCACCCTCCTCACAGACACAACACAAAGATGCATAGTACACACCCTTATCCACATGAAACAAAAGGATGCATGTCGGAGCTGTGCATGATGGCAGGCTTGAGAAGAGCCCTGTAACATCTTTAAAATTTGGTTACCCATGGATGCTTTTGCTCCAAAAAACTGAGGACCAGTGTATGTTTATATGACATAGTAACAGTGATCCTAATATTCTTGAAAATAATATATATACACTTAATTCTTTATTTATATTGATCTAATCGTCAAAATATCTGGTTTCACTTATTTTAAAACTATGTGCCCATCTGTGTCATATATGGTTTGTGCTGAGTTTTTGTTGCTTTAAATTTTAGGTCACAATGGATGTTGTAACTCATTTTTTCCCTCTTGAATCATGTGATATTCATCTAAATCATGGATACTTGTTGGAGGCAATATGGTCTTGGATAGGAATAAAGGCTGAACAGAGACAAAAAACTGCAGAGGTATGCATAATATCTCAAATGCTTATAATGATGCAGAGCCCTTACTGACAGTTGCATCCATTTTCTTTGAAGCTTGTGTCTCTCTTGGGCTCTTTGCGGCCACAATCCTCTGCATGGAAGTCAGGATGGGATGTTATAAGGCGCCAGCTATTGCAGGTTTGAGGAAAATCATCAACGTCTTATCATGCCTCTTTAATAGATTTAGTAATTGTTAGAGATTTCTATTGTCCTCTCATGGCATGTTCCTGTCCTGCTACAACTCGATCTAGTGAGATTCTCAGATTAAAAGGAGACTCTCTACTTCTTCCTAGCCTGGAGAAGATATCATTCCACTTTTAAGACCTCTTGATGAGGCTGTGTTGCTAAGGCGTGTGCACAAAATGAAGAAGCACTAGGCAGAGGAATTTGAATCTTTTAACCAATCTTTCAAAAATGAATTCATAAATAAAAGGTTTTGTCTCTTACTGTTTTTCTTTTTCCAGGAACTTAAACTTGCAGAAGCAGTTGTAAACCGATTGCAGACTGTGCGTGTAAGGTTCTGTGGATTGGCAGATAAAGCTCTTCCGAGACTGAGGGGTGCATTGCCAGCCGGTATTATTTGTTGCTTATCACATTTGTTTTTTTAGATGATATATTATTATATTTATCCGCTGCAACTTCAATGCAGATAAGTCAATTCACAAGGCACTTGATGAATTGTCGAACCTTGTTACCTACTTAAGAGTTTGGAAGATTGAGAAACATGTTTACATCAATGCCCTGATGCCACCATCAGAAAGTTATCATCGAGATCTGTTCTTTCAAGTATGATAATCACCTTCCTTGCTTTGACTATAAATTCAATTCTGAGAAAGACTTTTATATATCATTTTATTTTTTATCACAATTGTGAATCTATGTTGAGCTATGTTGTTAAGGCTTCATATTTCATATGGAGAATTAAAAACCGAGAGGATTTAAGAAAGCAAAGGGAAGAGAACTTAAATTTTCTTTTCATATCAAAAAACATTTTGTACATCAAGTATATATGGACATCTACATTAGTCTATTCTAGGAAACTAATCTCCCTTAATTAGGAGAGAAAAATTAGGAGAGAAAAAATAGCTAATAAAGGCTACAATTAATTTTATAATTAAGACGTGACCTATACAATAAATAACATATTTGACCTTTACAAAAAAGAATAAAAATGGATCTTTCAACACTCCCCTTAAGCTAGCATGAAGATGTCGTCCAATGCAAGCTTGCTCACTAAATTGGTAAATTGAGTTTTGTGAAGGCCTTTAGTCAGGATGTCTACAATTTGATTAGTGGTTGGAATATAGGGCTGCAAATTAGACCATTATCTAGTTTTTCCTTGATGAAGTGACCTTCACATGTTTTGTTCTATCGTGTAGAACAGGATTATGAGCAATGGAGATGGCCGCCTTATTGTCGCAATATACCTTAATAGATGAAGGTGTAGGAATCATTAGCTCCTCCAGTAGTCTTCTAATCCACAACACTTCACATAGTCCATGTGCGTAGCCCTGAATTTTGTCTTTGCACTACATTTTGCTACAACGCTTTGTTTCTTACTTTTCCAAGTAACTAGGTTTCTCCCAACAAATGTACAATAGCCAGATGTAGATCTTCTATCACTAATATCACTAGCCTAGTCTGCATCTGTGTAGGCTTCTATCTTTAAATGCTCCCTTCTTTTGAACAACAGTCCCTTTCCAGGTGTACCCTTCAAATATCTCAGTATTGTAAACATTGCTTCAACTGTGAATGCTATGTCAAGTTGTGTGAAGAAAGGTAGATTAGTATTCCCACTAACCTCTAGTATTTCTCTTGGTTTACTACTTCATTAGCTGGAACAGGCCTCAATTTCACATTCGGCTTGATAGGAGTTTTGGCTAGCATGCATCCGAGCATCCCTGTCTCCTTCAGAAGATCAAGGATATACTTTTGTTGATTGACAAAAAAACTTTCTCTAGACCGTGCAAATTCCATTCCAAGAGAGTATTTAAGTGTGCCCAAGTCTTTGATTTTGAACTCAGATGCAAGTTTCTTTTTCGGGTTCTGAATTCCGATGTGATTGTCTCCTGTTAAGATTATATCGTCCACATAAACAATCAATACAGTGATTTTACTCTCCTTAGAATGTTTGAAGAACATTGTGTGATAATTCTGACTCTGACAGAAACCCTGTCCTTTAACGACCTTCCCAAATCATTCAAATCAGGCCCTTAGAGACTATTTGAGGCCATATAAGGACTTTCTCAGCTTGCAGACTTCGTTCTTCCCAAATTGTTCTTCAAATCTAGGTGGTAAATCCATGTAGACTTCCTCTTTTGAATCTCCATTCAAGAAGGCATTTTTCACGTCTAACTGATGTAGAGGCCAATCAGTTTACTACCACAGAGAGGAGGACTCGATAGAGTTTATTTTTGCAACTGGTGCAAAAGTTTCCTTGTAGTCAATTCCATAGGTTTCCGTAAACCCTTTTGGCACTAGTCTTGCCTTGTATCTTTCCACGCTTCTATCAGCTTTGCATTTTATAGTGAACACCCATTTGCAGCCAATGGTCTTTTTCTCCATTGGGAGATCAACAGCACTCCGAGTCCCATTTGCCTTAAGGGCATTCTTCTCTTTTATAACTGCTAACTTCCAATTCAGGTCATCTAGTGCTTTCTAAATAGTACTCTGAATAAACAGGTCAGACTTTCTAGACACAAAGGTTTTATGATTGTTAGATAATTTTCTATAGGATAAGTATTTTGCAATGGGATTTTTGGGAAAAGTACGGCTCCTCTTCTGATAGCAATAGGAAGATCAAGATATGAAATAATTGGGATAGGAGGAGAAGAGGAGTTAGATGGACCATCATCACTTGGTGAATTGGATTGACCTTGTGTTAGGGGAATAGATGGAGCTGTATCACCCTGAGGTATATACCTGAAGCTCACGGTGAGAACTATCAGTCTCATTTTGTAGTACTTCTCCCCCTGTTTCTGGTAAAATAACACTTGGCATTTGTAGATTAGGGACATCTAGATTTTCCATACTTTCAACAACATTTTTTTGAGTTTGTTTGGAAGGAAAATTTCTGTTGGGACAAAATTTGGTATAGGTAAGGTTTCCCAAAAATTTTCTTCCTCACATTTCTCATTCTTCCCCTGAAGAGAATTTTTGTGAAAAAAATGTTGATTTTTCCAAAAAATTACGTCCATGGTCACAAAGTTTTCTTTCTTTTTTTCTTTCCTTTTTTTTTTGTGATTGGGTTGAAACATTTATACCCTTTTTTATTTGAAGCATAGCCCACAAAAACACATTTTTCCGATTTTGGATCCAATTTTGAACGATAGTTGTTGGGTATATAAACAAAACATGTACACCTAAAAACTTTCATTGGTAAATCTGATGTTAACCAAGTTATAGGAAAGATTTTTTTGAAACAATTTAAAGGAGTCTCAAATTTCAAAACTCTTGTTGGCATTCTATTTATCAAGTATGATGTAGTCAATACTGCATCACCCCATAGCTACTTTGGAACATTCATTGAAAACATGATAGCATGTGCTACCTCAAGTAAATGTCTATTTTTTTTTGTTCAGTAATTCCATTTTGTTGAGGTGTTTCACGACATGTAGATCGATGAATGATTCCTTTTTCTCTCAAAAAATTTCCCTAACACTCATTAAAATATTCAGTTCCATTATCAGTGCGAAGAATTGCAATTTTTGTGTGAAATTGATTTTCAATCATGTTGTAAAAATCTTTGAAAAATTGTTCAACTTCTGATTTTTTTCTTTAGCAAATACCCAACACAATCGAGTATGATCATCAATAAAGGTTATAAGCCACCTTTTTTCTGAAATGATAGTCACCTTTGATGGCCCCTAAACATCACTATGAATTAAGTAAAATGGTTTTGATGCACGGTAATATTTTAAAGGAAATGACACACGGTGATCTTTAGCAAAATGACATGCTTCACAATGAAATTTTGATAAATCTGTTCCTTTAAACAAATCAGGAAACAAGTATTTAAGACATGGAAAACTTGGATACCCTAGTCTATGATGCCATAGCATTATTTCATCATAAACAAAGGTAGAACTCATACTACTCAAGCCCTGAGCTTTTTTATTACAGAAATCAGTCTCATCAAAGTAACAAAGTCCAGCCTTCATCCTAGCACTGCCAATCATCTTTCCTGAGTATTGGTCTTGAAAGACACATTGAGAGGGATAAAAAATAACATGACAGTTAGAATCATGGGATAGTTTGCTAACAGAAAGAATACTGCATGCAAGTTTTGGTACATGAAGAGCAAATTTTAAAATAATATTCTCAGATAATTTTATTTGGCCTTTGCCTGCAATAGGTGAGAAACTTCCATCTGCTATCCTAACCTTTTGCAAACCTGAGGAGGGTAAATATGTGTTGTACAAATGAGAGACACTTGTTATGTGGTCAGAACCTCCTGGTTCTATGATCCAGGAGTAGATTTTGAACAAACAGAAAGTGTGAAAGGTTTTCTACCTGTTTGTTCCATAGTACCACTAGGAATACCAGATGATGAATGAGATTTCAGTGGTAACAGAAGCTGATCCATTTGTTCTTTGCTGAATGGACTAGTTTCAGTATTACTGGTGGTGTTATTTGCACGGTGGGACTGCTCACCAGGTCTGTTTCTCCTCATATTTGCTGGTTTCCCATGCAATTTCCAGCAGGTTTCTCTGGTGTCTTGGCTTGCCACAAAAATCACATTTCAAGTGAGACTTATCCTCTGTTCCTTGCTGTTTTTGGTTGTTCTTCCGGCTGGCATACACCTCCGGAGTGTTGGTTGGGTGAGTTTCATCAACCACAAGTGCTGAACTCTCAACAGTCCCGCTTGCATTGGATTTTTTCTTTCCCAACATTACATTTCTGCGGCTTTCTTCCCTATGCACTTCAGCAAACACTTCCCCTATGGGTGGAAGAGGATTTCTTCCTACAATTTTCCCACGAACCTCATCAAATTCAACATTTAAACCAGCAAGAAACTTAAAAACTTGGTTAGTATCAACCGTTTTTCTATAGTGGTTATAATCATCCGTAGATTTCCACTCATAGTCATTAAACATGTCAAGATCTTGCCAGATCCTTTTTAGAGAATTGAAATACTTTGTAACAATATCCTCACCTTGCCGGATTTCTTCAAGTTTCAAAGTTAATTCATATACCTAGGATTGATTTCCAAGATTACATTTCTGATACATTGTGCCAGAGTTCTTATGCTGTTGTATAGCACAAGCAATTTGCACTGATATCTTTAGCCATAGAGTTTACCAGTCAGGTCATTACCATTGAATTCTTAGCATCCCAGGTTGGAAACGTTGGATCCTTCTCATCAGGCCTCTTTGTGTCTCTAGTGATGTAGCCAATTTTACCACACCCTCTGAGATACATAGGGGTAGATTGAGACCACCGCTGAAAGTTGTCTTCGTTCAGCCTGATGGTTGTAATCTGAATAGGATGATTTCATGGGTGGTTTGGAGTCAAGGTTTTTGGTGGAAGAAATGGCAGGGGTGATTTGGTTGTGATATCAGACATAATTGAAGGATGAAAGAAGAAATTTTCCCTAGGGTTTTGAACCTGGCTCTAATACCATGAAAACCGATAAGGTTTAAGAAAGCAAAGGGAAGAGAACTTAAATTTTCTTTTCATATCAAAAAACGTTCTACACATCAGGTATATATGGACATCTACATTAGTCTATTCTAGGAAACTAATCTCCCTTAATTAGGAGAGAAAAAATAGCTAATAAAGGCTATAATTAATCCTATAATTAAGACGTGATCTGTACAATAAATAACAAATTTGACCTTTACAAACAAGAAAAAAAATGGATCTTTCAACAAGAATCAATTGCCATAGTTTCTTATTATATATTTTTCTTCTATTGTTGAAAGTTTTGCTTTAAATGTAATAACACTTTCCTTTTTGAGTGCCATAGGTGTTTTAAGGAAACTGTACAATTCTAGTTATATATTTTGCCTAAAAATTATGAGTTGCTCTATATATGGTATTGGCTCATTATTTAATATTTGCAGAGATACTAGGACCTACCTGCTTATTTAATATCTTTGAGTCAGCAGTAGGTATGTTAAATTTGGTTTAATATCTAAGCATGATGAGTTACTTGTGTTGTTGAACATTTTATTTCATGATTTATTTTCTTTAATATGACATGAGTGGTTTTTTTTTTTTTCCTAAGATAAATTCAGAATTTCATTTATATGTGATAAAGCACAATATACAAAATGAATAATAAATAATAGGACTTATGAAAAACCTAAAATCTCAAGCAGAGCACCATAAAAAACAAAAAGGTGCTAAGATTGAAATCTTGACAGTTACAATTTAGGAGTACTATCCAAAGTAGAAACACAATGAAGAATGATGTATGTCATTACAACTACAGTCCGAGAACTGATTCTAAACCTTTTCTCACTTCTTTCCGTCTGGGTGTATTAGACGACCAAACTAGTCAAAATCTTCTATGCCGACCTTATCTTATATCCATAAAATAGGAATAAATCTTGGATATTGCAGCCGTTGAAGGATAGACACTGCTTACTAGCACCGCCTAATTTCACAATTTCAACAACGAAAGAGCATTTTAGGGACAAGTGATCACGCGATTCCTCTTCCGAATTATAGAGATAGCAACAATTTTGCAATGTGACTCCTCATGTCACCAACTTATCTAAAGTAACAAACCTTTAGTGAGCAAGTGGCCGAAGGAAAAAAGGTGTCTTGGTGCTATTCTTTTGAATCACACAATTGAACCAAGGGACCTTTGCATCACAACTGCGGATGAGGTTATAGGCCATCTTGATTGAGAGGTTTTTGGAGGGTTTTTTGTTATTTACTTTAAGAGAGAAGGTACTTTCCAAATTTGATCTTATGCTGTCCCATACATCCCCTAATAGCCAATCTCATTCGTTAGTGTTGATAATCTTGCATCAACAAGCTTCTTTTAGTAAGCATGAGAAGTAAATAGCTCTTTCTCCTGGCCAATCCACCAAGAGGCCCCTCGGATGCTCATCATCATACCATAAAGAAATATGCATTTCCTACTTCCATTTGAGAAGACTACAAGCAAGTGGTTTTAGATAAGGATTTTCCTCCATGATCAAGAGGCCATAGCAGGTGATTCATGGACCAAAAGTTTCTACCTTTAATAAGCTCAGATCAAACCCAAGATGCCTAAAAAATCATTTTTGTCCGAGTATAGGAACCAAATGTGCTTGAGTTGGGCAGCTTTATTCCAAGTTACCAAATCAATATCACCAAGCCCTCCTTCACTTTTGGGTCTATAAACAGCATTCCACTCAATGTTGGTTTTAGCTTTAGGACATGAGTTTAATCTCAACGTTTATTGAAATTTGGACCTGACATTAATGGCCTACCAAGGCATCTTCTCTACAATTTGATATTGATTTAATTGCCAAAAAAAAGAAAGGAAAAAAAAGGGGGAAAGAAGGGAAACCTAAGGAATCAAATGAAAATGCATGCTTGTGCTGACATTTGAGGACTTGCAATCAAATATGCCATGATTCATTTATAGTAGCTTAGATTAATTTAATAAAAATGAAATTTAATTTTGTTTTGGTTGCCATCTTCCAGCTGTACTTAACGAGGGAGAGCAACCCTGGCTCATTCTTGGAAGCTGCATTACTTGCTCTTGGAGGTCGCTATGATTCTTTGCTCCTTCAATTAGGAGAGCATGAATATGTAAGTTAAATATTGTTGTTTGCATGCTCTAAAATCCTAGGAGTAATCCAAAATCACCTACTCTATTGACAAGCTTTTGTAGCTGCTTTATTGGCCTAAAGTGTAAACCAGATGAATTAACAAATATGAATCATGTTTCATCTGAATTTCTTGCATTTTTGTCTCTTCTGCAATATTAATAGAGTAAATTACACTGGAAGATCATAATATTTGAAGGTAAATTCATTTGAGGTCATAACGTTTAGAAAAGTGGGTCAATTGAGGTCGCTACTGACAAGTGGTACAAGAAAAATATTTAAAATTAAAACTCAAAAGATCCAGCACGCTGTGACATATATTAATGGTGACCTTAATTGATCCTTATTTGTAAACGTTGTGATTTTTTTTTAACCACTCAAAATGTTGTGACCTCAAATAAATTTACTCTCTAAACATTATGATATCTTTTTAACCATTTAAAATATTGTTACTTCAAAGGAACTTAGCCTCAAATATTGTGACCTTCTGATGTATATCGATTTTCTGCATGGGATTGGCTTCACTTAATGTATACTTTCTTATCTCTTTTCAGAAAACAACTCCACCTGGTGGTGTTGGGGTTAGTCTAGCCCTTGAAACGATACTTCGGCATCCTTTTGTTGAAGTAAAACCATTTGGGTATCTGCTTGTGGAGGGTTTCCTTCTTTATTAACTTGGCCCATTTCTTTCCACTTCACTATTTCATGCTTAATATTATTTATGTTGTAGAAATCAAACTGGAAGTAGTGTTCTTGTATGCTCAAGAGGAGGAGGTGGTTTGTTGGTAGAGCGCATGGAACTTGTTGCTGAGTTGTGGCAAGAAGGCATCAAGGTGGTGGAGAAGATCTCTTTGCTTCAGTTTATTCTTCTGCTAGGCAGGATGAGTTTCCATTGGATTTTAGACACCAAGCTATATTCTGTTAATTCTTTCTGTGTAACAGGCTGAATTTGTTCCATTGCCTGATCCAAGCCTTACAGAGCAGTATGAATATGCAAATGAGCAAGACATCAAATGTTTAGTCATCATAACAGATACAAGTGTATCTCAAACTGATTCTGTCAGGTAAGAATTTTTCTGAATTATGCTGGAAGGCCTGTCTTCTGTGCAGATCAAATGAAATTCTTAAATTTAAGTCAATTTTTATTGAGAAATTTTTGTTATATGTAAACAAGAGGATTGACGAGGTATTAGACACCTGTGATTGGACCAATGCTGGCATGGGCTGCATACTGAACCTCTTGATGGTCACGAAAGTTACACTTTCAGTAATTTTGAAAATTTTGTCTAATTACATCCATGATTGAAGTTGGTACTTCAAATAAGAGGATAGAGTCAATAGCTATCTTATTTCTCAATGTTCAAAAACAATGAGGAAAATCGTAAATACTTCCCCTTCTGATTCCTCCATGTGCACTTCCCATATCTTTTAGATTAAGAGGCTACACCCTCAGGTCCTCTAGAGTTTTTTTCATCACACAAACTATCATTTTTCCTTTTAAAAAACAACAAAAAGTTAATTTTACTTATTTATTTTCCTTTTAATTATTCATCTGAATAGTAAATACATTCCAAAAGCACATTTTTGGAGAATTTGAAGGTCTAATTACTCAATTTCAAAGATAGGGGGAACTTGAACTTGTCCCATGCATGTTGCTCTCTGATCGACTTCTTGCAGCACTTGACTCTCCAATAGTCAAGTTGAGAGCTTAGGTGAGCGGTTCTACCAAAACATTGAAGGTCACGCTATTTAGAGAGAAATACCCTACAAGAAGTAGGCATCCAATATGAACTTTATCAGGCATTTAGCTATGACCATGATTGGGCCAGGGTTTAGAATCTGTGCATTCCTTGGTCTACCTGGGCCTACCCCCTGTACCCATCACAAGACACAAACATAGCATTCCTATCACTCGTGTCAGAGAATACCCAATGAATACTTTGAGAACCCTTATGCATGCTCCGTGATGGACACTTTATGGTCCTGCTGCCTTAGTTTAACCTCTTTAAATTGCTCGGGGTAGAGCTGAGCTCTCAATTCAGCCCTAAATTCTTCCTATGTTCTGATTGATCAACTCCTTGAGTAGCTCTATTAAACTGCCTACCGTAACCTTGATTTATTGTCTAGCATTCCTATCACGTTAAAATACTACTTCAGATCCAGTAAAAGTTGTCAACAACAATGGACTGATTACATGTAGAGCCATCATCACAGTTTCTAGAGCTTGAAAAAAAAATCTTTGATATCCTTGGATGGCATCACCTGCTATCCGTTCAGCTTGCAGAAGCTGCATATCCATGGAAATAAAAATAAGGAGTCTGTTAGGTTGTTTCTTGTTGAAAAATGAAAATAAAATGAAGTTTGTGAATGAGTTGCTGGTTTCGTTTTAAAATCAGTTGACTACTTTCTAGATTCAGTGGTCATATGTTCACTTTTTATCATTTCAACGGTAACAAAGATCAATTTGCATTTGCAATATTTCTTTATGTGCTTCTAAGACAGCATTACATCAAACATTAACATATAAACAACATCCTCAAAAGCATCTTTTGTCAGTTACTTTTGAGATTTATATTTCGGTAAATTGTACATTTGAGATTTACTGTGGATATGTGATGAAACACAATGAGCAAGATTTATTAGCAGATATTTGTTTAGAAGCCTTCGATGTTATTTGTGGCTTCTCACCAACCATGGACCTCTCTTTCCAATTTATTTCTATCTCTAGTACATAAAGTCTGAAAGATGATTTAATAATGCTGTTGGCTGGAACCCTTTGCGGGGCTGCCCTTGGTAATTATGATCCCATTAAAATATATGATCGAATGCTTTTCATGTCAAGGTTCGCCATATTGAGCTTAAGAAGGAGAAGAAAGTCGAGAGAGAGAATCTCATCAAGTTTTATCAGGTGCAATAGCAACACAATTTAGGAACCCTTATTGTGGAACTAAGAAATGTTCTGCGAGCATTAAATTACCAGGTAGTTAATGTACCTCCCACCCTTGGAAAATGAAAACAAATTCCTGAGACACTTATAATTTTGGTTTTTAATGATGCTTAAGGAATAAATAAGAATTTGAGAACAATTCTTATTTCGGTTTTTCTTCTTTTTTTTTTTTTTAAATGGAACCTATTTTCTCTTGCAGTCAAGGGTCCTCTGAAAACATTTTATCAGTTTTCACTAAGGTTTCCGTGGGCAGTAATTCAGCTGCTTTCGGGGTTGTTAACTGTTTTCCTCCTGAGCAGATACCCTTAACCGTCAAGATCCAGTGTACTGGAATAAATTCTCTGAGTTGTTGGCTTCAAGCTTAAGTTTTGTTATTGTATAGATAATTGTAATTGATCTTGTAGTGTAGCTCCTTATACATGTAAATATCCGCGAGCTTTCATCAATTCGGAGGGTAACCAATACATGCGAGAGGCATTTTTGAAGGTTGCTATGACTTCGAGGTGTAAAGTATGTAACGAAGATGTACATATAAATTTATAGTGAGTTAAAA
This sequence comes from Combretum micranthum, assembly GCA_024138025.1. Taxonomy (NCBI): domain Eukaryota; kingdom Viridiplantae; phylum Streptophyta; class Magnoliopsida; order Myrtales; family Combretaceae; genus Combretum; species Combretum micranthum. The sequence continues at coordinate 141,347 of JAMXBD010002793.1, read as the reverse complement.
AAAGTTATATTCATAGGAATTTTTCCTGACCACTGAACAGATTCTAGTTCATTGTAGTGGTTTTTATTATTATTATTATTGGAGTGGCAAATTGGATGGCTAACATATGTTGAGTGCGCGCATGATTTTCCACATATTTTAAAAGCGTAAATTATTATCGAGTAGTGTACCGGATGCTAGATGCGTATATGGTAATAAAATCTGGTGAATACCAAGTCGTATCAATAAAGAGTTTGTGCTAATTACTAGATTATCAAGTTTTAAAATAAAGAAAATCAAGCTAATAACATTACATGAACATGGAACAGAAGAAATTTAATTTGAAACAAATGTCTTAACAGAGCTTTCAGTTCCAAAATTCCGATAAAGATTTGGCATAGCTTAATTGCTTTGGAATCCGAAAACACCTTCAATATTGCTAGGACAAAGGGTTTTTGTACCCTTTAAGTGAAAATCACACAAAAGAAAACTCTCAAATTCTTACTAAAAAATATGGCTTCCCTAATATATGTGCCTCCCCATCTGTGTCCCTCCTACTCTTTTTGAGATGGGCTTTTCCTTTTCTTTCTTCCAAATGGGCCCCCTTTTTTTTTAAATGTCAGCTACTGGATCTGGATGTTGTCCCTCAACTCTTCACGTCTGGGCCATTGTCATTGCACAATTATATTCCTTTCTGTTGGTCCCGAAAATAATCAAGAAGGGGGTTGAATTGATTATTTTAGAAAATTAAAATTTTTTGTCTTTTAAAAACAATCCTCTTTAATTTTAAGTTAAGAGAACAATATGAACAATTAAACATCAATAAAATAAACTTTGGAAATATAAATAGAGAAGGGATAAGAAGATCAGGCAGATATTTATAGTGGTTCCGCCTTGTGCGTAAGTCCACTCTTCCAACTCCGAGCCGGGGACCCCGTTATCCTATGGGTTTTATTCCACTATATCCAACCAAAACAAATTACAAGCTTGTACAATTCTCTCTGCTCGATTCTCACAGCTATCCTCTAGCCACTACCGATCTACAGAGTCTAAACTTGTAACTTAACTATCAAAAGAGAAGGCAACAACAAGTTCCTTCTATACAAGATAAAATATCTAAATCACAGAGCTAAAGAATGAAAGCTAAGAGATCAGCTCGCTTGTTGAATCGTAAGAAGAAATTATGAATATTCTAGGCAAAATGAAACTTCTGGATTTTGTTCTGGGTTTTGTTCTATATATACTGGGTAAGAAAAAATAGCTTCTTCTTTTTTTGTGCGTGAATCGTTTCAGCTTCTTTTTTTTCTTTTTCCTTCGATTTTTTTCTTTTTCTCTCTCTGTGTAACTCATATATCCTTTATCTTCTTATAACGTTCAAGTACTTGTTTGGAGGATAGATTCATATTCCAAATATCTCGGCTAAAATCTATTATTCTTTATCCGTTTTTCAAATTCAAATTCTATTGTGATCTTCAAAATTGGTTGCAAGTTGTGGATGGGCTTTTCCTTGTATTCCTCGGATGAAATCTTGTGAGTTTTATCCTTTTTCAAATTCAAATTCTGTAACGGAAGGATGATAAGCCTTGTTTGATTTTCGTAAAAAAATCTAGTTGTTATTTGTTATTGTTGTTCGTCGTGATCTTCTTCCTCATCCTATCCAAGATAACATTTATCTTCTTTTTAATCTTCTAGACAAAATCCCATGAAAATAGATGTCTTGAACATTATAGATACTGATAAATCACTTATCTTGAAGGAGAAAAACGTGTAGAATCTGTCCAAACAAAGTCTGGTAGTATTCATGAAGATTTCCATCGTTGAAGACATTGATGAGAGAGAAACTTTGATGAAAACATTAAATCCCCTTGGATTAAACCAACTTAAGTGGAATAAATGAGTATATTACCCAATTAAACTCATTTACTCGGAGCTAGGTCTTCAAGATTCATTTTTGTACCGAACTGGAATGATTTTCATCAAGTTGGAGAAGATGAACAGTGAAAATCACGTGATATGAGTTGCTGTCAAAAGTGCAGTGAAAAGTTCTGTAAAAGGTTCTGGATTTCTGGAAAAATTCTTTATCCTTAACGCAACTTTTTGGAAAACATTCTGGATTCCGAATGCTTCTCATCATATTTCTTCTTTCTCTTTAACTTGATACTACACACTTAATGAACTCATTAGTTATCATTTTTACTTTTTTGTTATCATCAAAACCTATTCTAAGAGAATCTAACACTTTCTATGCGTCTAATACCAAATAAAAGAAATAGATAAAATGGGCCTTACTATATGTTATGGCTTCGCAGACTTGAAGAGTTACTCAAGAGGTGTTCATTGATCGGTTAACCAATTCGTTGTCCTATTTTTTGATCCTAACCATAATGTTTGGATTTTTTAATATCCTGATCCAAAATCGATCCTATATTAACGATTAACCGACTTAATGGTTAACTATTTTTTTCGGTTTTTGGTTTTTAACCGTTTTACATATTAGTTAAACAAAATTTGTGATTAACTTTATTTTTCAATATATGTGTAAAAACATTATAGCATTTTGTTTGATAATTACATTAAAAACTGTAATTTAAGAATGTAAAACATGAAAGAGTTGGCAATATATATCGATGCCATCAGGATAATCATTATAATAGCCTTTTGCTCCTGTGTTCTTATCAATGTTGAGCTGAATTCCAAATCTCAATCAAACACTATTATTTCAATTTTCAAACATACATGCATTTGTTTCTTAACATCTTAACAAGTCATTTCAGCATAATTCATACTGACAAATGATAACTCCATCAAACATACAATAACAAAAAGGTTTTGCTTGTTCCGATTAACACATGTTTAGAATTACAATAATATAATAACTTAAAGTTGAACACTTTCTTGTGACTTGTGACCCCATCACTTTCTTGTATTCCCAACATAGTCAAGCGGGAAAAAAAATAATAGTAAGTAAATAAATAAACATTTTGAACTCGTTTACAATAAATATCAGATGATCCATCATGTTATTATATATCATGCATGATCAATAACAATAAATGTATATAAGCAAGTTTTGTTAGTATGTATTAAAGTGAGAGTTAAGAGAGTTGGCAAAGCAAGAAAAAGTATAGTAAAGAATTTAACTTACATTCTCTTCTCAATCATCAATTGTGCAAAGAGGATGATCTTCCGTAATACAAGATGTTTGTAAAAAAAAAAACGAAAGTAGGACAAAAGGAGAAAATTTCAATAATTTCAACATAGAAGTAAAAGATCAATAAAATAAAATAAATAAATTGAAGAGTAGAAATAGTTTTACCTATGGATAGCGATTCAAGTTGTTCCTAGATAGGCTCAAGATATATTGGTTGACTTGAATTCCTCAACCAATTTTGTCCACAAATTAGAGCTTCCACAAGTCTAGGATTAAGTGCACTATGAAATGAATTAAGCACACCTCTAGTGCTAAAAGTAGATTTACTAGCAACTGTAGATACGAGAATAGCTAACACATCCCTTGCTATCTAAGCCATTGTTGGCTATTTAGATGCACTTGTTTTCCATTAACCTAATATATCAAAAGAAGGTACCTTCCTCTCATAATCATGATGCAAATATTTTTCCAATTCACTTTTAGAATCCCCACTTCCTTCTTCCTACCATGTTTCATGAACTTATATCAGCAAGGTATTGGCCTACATCTTGATATTCATCAACCACCATAGATGAGTCCAAACCATGTTGTTCTTCTCTTATTTGGATAGTAGATGTAAGTTTGGAAGCACCATAAGACTCAAACAAAGAGTCCAAAATAAGTCTCACATTTTCTTTTAGTTTGTTTGCAATACCCACATCATAAAATTCACCAACCATATAGTCAACATATTTTAATGTGCAACAAATAACAAAACATTGATATTATCAATATTTGCTCAATGCTTGTCATACTTCTTCTTCATCCTAAGAGCCATTGCTTTTAAACTAGGATCTCTATCTTTTTCAATCATATTAGATATTATCATGCCAAGACCATAAATCTTCTTCATATATTCATTACTAGTGATATGAAGTGAACCAGACAAGCTCAAAGTGGTGTAATAGAAAATCTTAAGAAAAGGCAATAATGATCTACCATATTCCCAATCATCAAAATTTGGAGTGCCTTTCTTCATAGTAAGATCCATGGAATACCTACTATCGGTGGCCTCTAACAAATCAAAAGCTTTTTGAAATTTCAAGGGCTCAACATTAGGTATGTTGAATTCTATCTAGTCCACATCTAAGCAAATGACTCTTACTATCAATCTTCTCTTTTTCTACACAATTTTTAAACTTTGGTTTCTAGAAGAAGAAGATTTCACATACTTTACTGCATGCTTGATTCTCACAATAGAGTCATTTATTTCACACAAGCCATCTTTTACAACTAAATTCAAAATATGTGCAGCACATCTCACATGCAAGTGCTCACCCCCAAAGACACTTCCCTTCCAACTATTTAACCTTCTTTTCAAATACTGTAAACCCAAATCATTTGAGCATGCAATGTTAACGGTTACAGTAAACACCCTATCAATTCCCCAGTTAAGCAAACAACGCTCAACAACCATGGCAATTACCTCCCTAGAATGACCAGAAATTGGAGAAAAAGAAATAATTCTTTTATGCATTTTCCAATTATCATCAATGAAGTGTGTAGTGAGAAACTTATAGGACAAATTCTGAATAGATGTCCATGTATCAGTAGTAAGACAAATTCTTGAGGACATTTTCTTAAAATATTTTTTCAATTTTCTCATTTCCTCCTTAAAAATATTGTAGCAATCTCTTTCTATAGTTGTACGTGAAGGGATTCTAAAATGTGGTTGCATCACTTGATAAAAATCACAAAACCCTCATGTTCCACAAAATTAAAATTTAATTCATTAATAATGATCATCCTAGCTAGATATCTCCTACATTCTTCTTGATCAAACTTCTAATTACTAAGCTAATTTGCACAAGTCCCTTCATCTGATTTAGGTGTAGGTCTGAAAGTTAAAGTTGATTGGCTCTTGTCTGCATTATAAGGATACTTTTTACACCTATTTAGATGATTACCCAAACAATTTGTACCATTAGCGGACATAAATATAAGAGACTTAGTACAATGTTTACATGTAGCTCTAGTATCATTGGCATTATTATTCTTCTCAAAATGTTCCCAAACCCAAGATGGTTTTCTTTTACGTACCTTTGAATTAGCTGATTGAGAGGGAGGAGGTTTTGTTGCATTCTCATCACCACTTAAAGTTTGGGAGCTCACATTCACATTACTTAAAGCTTGAGGGATCGCATTTGAAGTAGAGTCCGTGGTTTTTTCATTATCCCTAGTGCTAGACATCTACAATAATATCAAACAAAATGATATAAAATATTTAATTTACACAATAATATCAGTTATGGTATTTATGTACTCGGGTGTTACAAATTTTACGATATCATTTAAAATTATAAAACAAATACTAGAGAGTAGAATAGAATGAACATCCCTTGATTCTATCAGGACTAAATATGATAGGAAGAGAAGCTCAGCTAAATATTAATTATTTTTATGGAAAAAAAACATTAGTTATTTTTACAATCAACTACATTAAGTTTAATTATCAATTTGATACCTCAAATTTCCCTACATTTACAATATAACCATCTGAATTTGTTTACATGTTACAATTTCAATAACAAACAAAGAACAATTCGGATCAATTCAGATCAAGAACAGTAGTCCTAATGCCAAACCAAGAACAATTCGGATCCACGGATCTTGGGGTCTTCTAGCTGAGAACAATAGTGGATTCCCAAATTCAAGAACCAATAATCAAGTTCGTTCAAATTATAAAATTCCATAATCGATATCTAAGACCATATAAATCAAACGATTTCAAGATCCATATTAAAACCATGTCAATCTGTAGACTCCACCATGTTATTCAGTGAAAACAAAATGGGAATTCTACAAATAGAATTCTAGGAACAGGATTGGAGACAATATTATTTTCTATTCCTCAATATTTTTCTCTATCTTTTCATTGAATAATTGAGATAGTATATATATTAAACATTTGAGGTCATAGTAACCAAACAACATGAATGACCCTCTAACACAGAAGATACTTTGTCCGTATTAAACTCATCCATTGCACACACATATAATCTCAATCGTATGCAGGTTCCACATATTATTTAAACCATACTCCCATAAATCATATAGCCACATAAGATAAATACTTAATGCTTGCTCCATCTTATGCTCTTTTAATCTGTATCTGAGGACATGGACTAGGACACCAGTGCAGTTGCACTTCTCATAAGAATAAGAACCATAATGTGAGTCGCATGAGTGAAGGGATGGGAATGGCCGTGGGTTGCGGCTGAAGATAGGAGAATAGCAGGGAATGAAAGATAGGGTTTCACTTGGACACTTGGTTACATTACATCCAGCAATTGTACTTAATATTTATATATTTTTTAAAAAATAATTATATTATTATATTATAACTTATATATATTTATAAATACGGATCGGTTAATCGAATCCGTTGGTTTTTGGTTTTATAATCCAAAACTGTATCCGAAAACTGAAAAAATTAAAATTGATAATCCTAAACTGAAACCGATTGACCGATTAACTATTTTTTTCGGATTAGTTTTCCGGTTTCGGATCGATTATCCTAAACGTTCGGTTTTTTTGCACACCCTTATTACTCATGCACCTCAGCTCTCAATTTCGACGAAGCTTGGTTTCTTGACTTCTGCTATGGCTCTGCTTCTTGGATCAGCTGTGCAATAACTTTAAGACAAATTTGGATCCTCGAGCATTTGGAATTTTTCAAAACCCAAAACATAGGAGTTGAAGAGCTTCTGCTTATCTTTCCATAGCATTTTAAATATTTTTAAACGGAGTTCGGATGAGAGAGATATATAATTAATTTACAAAAACTGTGTCGAATTTTAAATTAGAACACTATACTATGAGTGTACATGCGATAGCTGCAAACCGGATTTTGACCTTGATGCATCTATGATTTTGCAAAACTTAAAATATAAAAGTTTAAGATCCCTCTCTTATCTTTCTATAGCATCTTGAGTCATGTTAAGTAGAACTCGTATATAGAGTTGGGCATACGGGCCGTGCACTGCCGGCTGGCCTGTTTACCTGCTTAGAAAGCTATCTCGGGCCAAAAAATTATGGCCCGTTTAAAAGTAGGCCAAATTGGTTCAGCCATGGGCCAGCCCGCGAGCCAATTATAAAAAGAAAAGAGGAACAATTTAAGAACAAAAATACTAATAACAACATATTAGAGATTGTTTATGATATGTTATTAAGGAGAATTGATTGATATACACATCAATGAATAATAACATTTTTTTAAGTATATATTTATTAGTTTACACATAATATTATATCCAAAAACTTATTTAGAAAACTTTTTTTCATATACAAGTAATTAAAGTTGCGACAAAATTAATCATTGATATATATAAAAAAACTAAAATACATAAAAATAAAATAAATGATAAATTGTTTTTTGGCTTGCGAGCTGGCTCGTTTAGCCCACGAGCCAATGCAGGCTAGGCTCAAGCCAAGAATTTTAGCCCGTTATGGCTCTGCCCATTTAACCTGTGGGCTGACCTTGACCCACTTAGCCCGTATGCCCATCTCTAATAATGAATGCATTTATGATTTTCAAACTCACGATTTTACTATTCATTAGAAGGTAAAATTAGTAAAATCATACAAAATTGTGTAAAACGAATAAAATTGTAAGCTTATAGAATTCTACCTAAAATTTGCACCTAAACAATTTTACATCCATTTCAATTACCAAAAAAAAAAGAAAAAAAAATCATAAACTGGCATATTCATATAGTTAAGTTGCAATTTTGACAACCATGAATGCAATAAGAAGTGAGGTCAACCGATAAATTTCATTATAAATGGAAGGTGTAATCAACAAAAATTTTGTTTGTTTTGGAACCCTATATAATTAGTTTTTCATATGGAAAGGTAATCTAGTTTAAGAGTGTCACAAGCCATTATTATTGATGTTGTTGGTGTGTTCATTACCATTGTCCACATCTAAATCATACTTCCTAAGACTCAACATAAAGTTTACAAAAACTAAGGCATAAAACACAAACCAATATTTTTCAAGAAAGTAGCTATGGATTACTTTCTTTATCAGTGAGCTTCAGGTGATACATATACATGCAAAGATTAGAAGGATCAAGGTATGCGTATTATCTATACATGTATATTTATTTATTTATCTACTTCATAATTACTGCCATTCTAATTGATTTAAAGCTTCCACTAGATCAAACATCTTATTATTTTCTGAAAGGATTTTTCTTATATGTTTATAATAGAATTTGATTTATCTACAAAGTTAAAGAAAGTGACTTCACCTGTTGGTTCTCATTTCATCATTGAATCTTTCATGCTGCACAACCTTGCCATATTTTTAGGGTTGCTGATTTCCATAATGATAGAATAGCATGATTTGGAGCATAGTTGGGGAGACTAAATAGGAAACCAATATGATAAAGGATTTATCACGATTGTAAATGGATTATCTCATTTTATCTTCTCTCAGTTTTCTGTAATTTATCCCCCTTAAAATGCTACTACTTAGAATTAATCATTGAAATATAAGAAAGAAGATGATTTTATAATGATATCACACGATAGTTCAAGAATTTATGTAATCTCGATTATATCTCAACCATTGATTTATAAATAAAAAAAAAAAAGAAAAAAATTGAGAGATCCAAAACCATCACGATTGTATCATGGATCAGCACATTACTAATTTTAATTGTAGACTTTCATTTCTATGTATTTAAATGCTATATAATAAGAACATGGCATGTCAATACAAATCATGACCTCTGTGTGCTTTAATAAGTGCATGACTACCTATTCTGACTTGCTTTGAACCTTCTTTCTCTGTTCAGACATTTCCTTTGCAAATGTCAACGGAAGATAGGCAAGGGAGTTGATAGAGCAAGTAAAATTGTGACTGACCAAACTAACTAAGCATCAAATTGCCTAACTTTCTATCTACATAAACCATGCAATAAGATCTACACAAATCCAAAACAAGCCATTGATATTCCCTAAACCAAGTAGAGGGGTTAGAAACCAAAATGGGATTTTGCAGGCTGTATTTCCTCATAGTATTGTCATTTTCAAGCACCTGTCTGATTGGTGCTCGGATGCTCCTACAGATAGCACCAACCTTAGCACCTACAAGCCCAGCTGCTGCGTTGTTGTCCCCGGCACCAAGCAATCAACCAACTTCACCGGCGCCGACCTTGCCTGCAACACCTACATCGCCAATCGGTTCCCCGAAATCAACAACTTCACCACCAAGAGCCCAACCATCTTCGTCCAGGTCAATTTTACCTTCCCTTTCTATCCCACCTACCGCTTCATCTATTCCAATAGCCACCTCGCCATCTTCCCTGCCTAAAGTGCAACCATCCTTGACCTTTCCTCCCATTCCTAGTTCCTCACCAGGAGGTCGATCATCTTCAGTCGGTTCTATGCTGCCTCCTTTGCCTGCTTCACCAATAACTTCACTTAGCAACCGAACATCTGGCCCTATCACCACTTTGCCATCACCTGGTGGAGTGACAGGATCTAGTTTCCTTCCACCTTCTATCACGTCCAACGTGACATCCGGTTCTTCCAGGATTTCGCTGCCTTCCATACCTATTGCAGGACCATCTCTACTTAATTCAACTTCACTTCCATCCTTTGGTCTTCCTCCTGGAATATCTAATTCAGTCATGATACCAACAACTGGAGTTCAACCATCTCCTCCAAGGGCTACACCATCTCCAATTCCTACCTTGCCAAACGTTCCTGTATCTAATACTTCCACTTAAACCATGATGAAATTTAAATGAAGTTGGCCTGTCCCCAGAAGAAATCCGAGTATCCCCTTCAATTATATCCTACCATATATTTACATTATACCATATTTTCATAAATGTAGTCTATAGAGTTTAGGGTGACACAAATAGAGACAGCAAAACTTTATCCTTAGAATATCTTAAATTGTATAATGGCAGTCTCAATGTAATCTATGCTCAAGCATCTAATGGAGATGTACTATAGTTTTGGAAATAAAATTTACTTGATAAGCATAATGTCCTGTTGAATGATAATCATCCGGAGTTATTCATTTCAGTGTATTAAGGTAGTTAATCTTGCATCTGTCTCCACAAAATGAAACCATTATTACATTATATAAAGCAAAAGCATAAGTGGTGCACTGTCGTTTGAGAATTGCATATATTCATATATTCACATTTCAAAGAATATTAAATTCACAAATGGTATAATTAGGTACAGTTGACGTAGCACTTGTGACAATCTCTGGCTTTATATGTTGGGTTTTCAACTAGTACGTGTGATTAAGTAAAAAAAAAAGGGTCTGAAATCTAAATTGCTCGATGTTGAATGTGAGATGATTATATAATTTAACATACGTGATTAATCATAAAAAAAAGTAACTTTAATTATTTATTACGTGCTACATTGGCTGCAATTTTTCATGATGTTTACTTCCTGATCAAATTTATAAAAAGAAAGTATCACGATATTGTCTAACTCACCTTTTAACCTTAAAAGTTACAGGTTACATCGCTTGGAATAGAATATGTTTGGACTTAGTAGTATAAAAAGATAAGGTTACATATTAAAGGTTAAATATGACATATTCTATCAATGGTTTAGAGGTCTGAAATATTCACCTTCATTAATGTGATCAAGTAATCATTTTGTCATACGGTTATGTATTTTCGCAAATGTTTTATCAATATGATAAAAATTCAAACATTTTAAATAAGAATGTCAACAAAACAAGTAGTATAAATAGATAAGGTGACATGTTAAACGCTAAATATGGAATATTCTATCAATGGTTTAGAGCTTTGAAATATTTACTTTCATTAATGTTGTTAAATAATAAATATAATAGCCTATACCATATCTATAAGTTTAAGCTCAATCAAGTCTTCCACTTTATAAAAATAAAATATCACTGTATTGTCAATGACCTTTTGACTTAAAAGTTAGTTACATTGCTTGGAATAGAATATGTTTGGACCTAGAGTATAAAGTAGATACGGTTATGTATAAAGGTTAAAGATGAAATATTCTACCAATGGTTTAGGAGCTCTCAAAATATTCACTTTCATTATATTGTTAACTAATAAATATAATAGTTACACCATATCTACAAGTTTAAATTTTTAGATTAAATGGTTGTGATACTAGCCTTAGCATAATATCAGAGTGCGCAATCATTGCAACCCCTTTAAAAATTAAGTCTTCTACTTGATGGGTTTTAGTCAAAATCAAAGTTTGGCCCACAAGTAAAGGGAGGTGTTAATTAATAAATCTATAGTTCCATAACTATAAGTTTAAGCTTTTAGATTAGATGGTTCTGGTGCAACCCTTAACAAATGTGATCAACTAATTCATTTTGTTGCATGGTCATGTATTTTTGCAATGTCTTATCAATGATAGAAACAAAATAAAATTTCAAACATTTAAATATGTCAACAAAATAAGAAGATAAATGCCTTTAGATAATTCTGATTTCTCGAATGAAAGAAGTTGATTTGTAGCCGTTTTTGTACTAGCCTAGCTTAGTTTTCAAAACTTAATCCTAAAATAGGGAAATTTCAAAACTTATTCAAAATACAAGGTAGGGAAAACTAAAAAGGCATATAGAATAGCAATAATTTTGTAAAGAGGGCACAAGGTTGTGCATGTACCTTCAATAGCCTATATAAGAAAACATTGTCATTGGTAGGCCTCTCGTGTCCTATTTAGAATGAAGTTGTAACGTTTTAACTGTATTGCTCGTCATATAGCCAAACCGATAGAAACTATCATGTGCAAGTGTTCAATCTGTTTTATCAAGTTTTTCCTAGTTAAACCAACTTAGGGCATCTTCTTTGATTGACTGCATTATTTTCCTTGAAGTGGTTCTTATACTACACATTTTTATGTGTCTTACTAAAATCGCTTGTAACATATCATATGCAATATTGATGGATAGCGAAAGGAGGCTATCGGCCATTCAATCCATCACCCATCACACCTATTATAGTAGTTCCTTGATTAGAGATGAAAATCGTTACTACAATCACCAACTCTATGGTGTCTCAACTTTCTAAGCAACCATTCCCAAGCACTGACTATTTCTTTAACTATTTGTGGTATTGAATGCTAATAGTACAATATTCTTGTTCCCATCAACTACGGTTGTCTAACTTTCAATTTTACTATTTACTACAATATATAAAATTGGTAAAATCATTAAACTTATAGAATCTTATACTTATAAAAGTGTTTTGATGATAACAAAAACCACAAAAAGGATTTTAATAGCATTGGCTTGATTTCATTGAAGAAACAAAGGAAAATAGAGTCTGAATTTATATTTGATAAAATCAACTATGATTTGAGATTTTAATGTTTTAGAAGCACGTATATGTTTTGGATGCACAAGTAGAAGATAAGTTTCTATTTTTAGAGTAATGAACTACATTGAAGATCTAGCTCTATAAATTGGATATAATAGGGAAATATATTTAATTGTTCCACTAATAAGTAAGGCAGATATCCAATGGGGATTTGAAATATTTTACGGATTTAATATAAAGTTTATAGTTAAACTATAAATCTAAATAATTTTATGAAAAAGTGGCCTAACAATTTCAGACTATGGTGTCATAAATGGCATTAATGCTAATAGTTGACCTCTTACCATTGTTGTTATTTTTGGTATGTAGATAGTGACTCAAATGAGTCAAGTTGAGATGGTACAGCACTAACTTTGAGTTCGACTCAAAAATTCAAAGTTTGAGCTTGATCAAGCTTAAAATTCTAAACTTGAATTCAGATTAATGTAACATTACATAAACTTGAGTTTGACTCGATTTATTAAAAAACAATTTAATTGTAATTAAATAATATTAATACCCAAACTTGGTTTCTTTATAATTAACATTTAACTCAACTTGAACTGGATTAACTAAATTATGAGAGCTAGTGCTATGTAGCTAGTGACATCTCTTTTGGTTTTTCATTTGAGAAGACCCAGGTTCGAATCCCCCCTCCCCTATTGTAATTGGCCGAAAAAAAAGCCTAAGATTGTGAGCTAATCGAGTTAAATATATAAAGCTTAAACTTGGCTCAATAAACTACACGAATCGCTACTCGATTAATCTCAAATCAAATTTAAGCAACATTGAGCCAAGTTCGAATATTTTGTAAATCGGCTTTGTTCATTTCCACATCTTCAAAAGAAGAACCCGGAATGAAATTGTCATTTTGGATTTTATTTTATTTTCAGATTTGAATACATTTTTTAAAGCGAGAATTGCAATTCTTGGAATCTAGGATTCCATCTTTAAGGGAAATTTGATTTAAGGTGGAATCGCAATTTCATATCATCTTCATTAATGATTAATATTACAATTACTTTTTTTTTAATCTAACATATTTATTATTTACATTTACTATTAGAGGTATTATTGATAAATAATAGGTACATTCTATTCTCCATTTCAATAATGTATCTAAAGAAAGGAAACTGATTTATCATTCTCTTACTCATTCATTCTTTTCATTTCTTACATTTTGAATGATTCTCTGTGCTAAACATGACATAGGTAGAAGTTGATGAGTTTGTTTAACTCGATTTAAAATGAGTATCTAGGAGGGTTGGTAGTGTCATTAGAGTATAATTCCTAATATGTTTTCAAGATGATCAATAGATTGAGTGGTTAGAGTCACTACTACAAAAATGATTCCAAGCAATCTTATGGATAGCAATGACTTGACAAACATTGCTATAATACACAACGTTAAAGGTCTTATGGCAGGTTGAGGGTTTGCGTTTTAAGGGAAAGGATTGGAAGTACCAAATCATTTTAGCAATTGATCAAAGAAGGTTATGGTATATATAATTTTCCACTAATTTCAGCCTAACAAGTTATAAAAATTAATATGTTCCTGGAGCTCATATGTTTATGCATTCATGGACCAAACATGTCATATTTTTACTATTCAATGTTGCTAATTATGCATCTTAATGCTCGTTTATGGAATTTATATATATTCTATATTCATAAATCACTAACATGTTATCATACGAATGAATATCTTATGTAGGTCAATTTACTTTCTCGAAATTTCACAAGTTTTTTGGCGCCATTTGTGTCAACTTTTTACTTCGTGCAATGGCCAAGGAGTTGTAAATTAATTTTTAATTATCTAAAGAAGAGGATTACGTATATAAATAAATAAATATAAAGAAAAATCAGTTTTCGTATTAAATGTTTCCTGCACAATTGAACAAAAGAAAATTCAATTTGATGTCGTCGTGGGTCTTTAAAGCCCCGTATCATATCTAAATTTTGATTTTTTATTTTAATTTACATAATCAATAATTTACACCAAGGAATAAAGAATGCATTATAAATCTTTTGACATAAAATAAAGGATAAACGAAATCAAATTTAGACCACATCAAAATTTAAGTTCGAAATCTCTATTTAAAAAAAAAATGGAAAAAAAATTTCCAAACAAAGCAAACCGAAACGTGCTCTCCACCTAGACGGATCCAACTGGCAGGGCAGGTTGACTCATCAAGCATACATGTCATGGTTCAGGGGTCCAAGGTGGTTCTTCATTAAAAAATAATAAATAAAAAATAATTTAAAATTAAACATACACATTAAAAGGGGACTGATCGGATCCATCCTAATCAACCCAGAGACTCAATGGGTCTATGGGTTAGACCTTCCTCGTCCCTACCTGGATCCCAAAAATTTGGGTCCGGCTCACCAGATTATACTCAAATTGCCCTGGAGAGACGTCTATCTCCATCCATTTGTAACATATAGGCTGCAATTGCTATGCTAAAGATATTATAATAATATTAAAAAAATTGTACATTTCTAATTTTTGTATAATGTGATCAAACGGTGGTGGAAACAAGATGTGTTGGGTATGAAAAGTTTTTCTTATACCTTACCCATAGTTGTAAGGTATAAGATATTAAGTTTTGTATCTTAAACTTACTTGTGTATATATAACCTTCTGGTTGTATGTTATCCCATGGAATCCATAAATTTTTTTGTGAAACATGTAATTTTTTTCCTTAAATTTTTAAGCTTGTAGTAATATATACAATTTCGTATATTATCAAACAAACTTATTTGCATGTATTCATTATAAATAAGCTATAAAAAAAATTTAAACGATAATTTCTTAAGATCAAAAGTTCTTCATGATATATAGAATGTATTTGTATTTGAAAGATGAAATACTTTTACTTCAAGAAAAAAAAAAAAAAACAAGTGGAGAATATGAAATAAAGTGATTACTCAATTTCTTTTAAAAGATTTCTTCACCCATATTTCACAAGCATTTTCATGGAAGAAAAAAAAAAGCTAAATGAATTAAAGAGTAAAATAAGTAAATGTACATTTTTCTGTGCTGCTTCAATTTGAAAATCTTAGTTGATAAAGATTTGAAATCGAGAAGAAAAAGGGAAAGTGAAATAAGAAGATAAGAGAACAGTTTATGACATAAGGTGGATGAAAGGAGACATTTTGTGTAAGATCACATTTTATTTAGATTTTCCATAATTAGTGAGCTTAGCTTTTTTTTAAGTGAAAAAACATGTAAATAAAAATATTATTATTTAATTTTTTTTATTAATATTATTTTATATCTTTAATAGGTCGATGCAAACTAGAAATGAGCAGATGTAAAGTGAGAAGGGTATGAAACATTACTCATACTCTACCCTGTAATGATATGGTATTGAATTTAGTGTCGGAAACCAACCTTGTGGCACTTTGTAACCATCCTATACCATGTATCCTATATAACTTGCAAGATACATGGTACCTATGAAATCTCTATAGTTTTTCTTTCTTCCTTTCTTCAACTTCAAGTTTATAGTGTTTGACATGATTTCATGTAAGAGGTAAGACTACCTTATTTTCACTGTAAATAACATATGAAATGGAATTTTGTAAATAATTTCTTAATATAATAAGTTCTCAAACATATTGAATTTGTTTATGTGTCAAATTTGAAACTTTTATCAAATATCTGAAAAAACCTATATATGTGATATTAAATAATTGTTAAACATGTACTAAAATTCCAAAATAAAAAAAACTTTGGAACTACCTATTCTGTATCAATCAATTTTAGAAGATAAACAATATTTCTATAATTTTGGAGTTCAATATATACATACAATCGTAATTCTTCTAAAGAAAAAATAAATTCTTCAAAAATAAAACGGTTTGATAATAAAAGTTTTGGAAAAGTGGTCTACAAATAATAATCTTGAACAAAAGTGGTTGCAAGATAAAAAATAAATTATTATAACTTATATATATTATATATTGAGATTGTTTTATAATATTTAATAAGTTAAATACATAAAACCTTAGAACATGTACTTTTATATATTATAGTATATGTTTCAAGGTGGGTACACGATGTGGAGACCTCGTGCTTATATCTTACCCTATGAAAATAGGTTTTGAAAAATTAATACTTGTATCTTATCTTATAACCTTCAATACTCACCCGAATCCCATTCAATCAATACTCATCCCTAGTATAGATTATTGGTAGCTTTGTATATTAAATCATAGATCATAGTTGAGTATAGAATATCAAGGTTGCATACTTGCACTCTATCTTGTAAAAGCAAATTAATGGAAATCTCTATCCATACAATATCCACTAGGATCTTAATTGACGAATAAGGTATGAGTAGATATCTTATGTTATGGTATTACTCATAATGTGACCTACTTTATGATTTTCTTTTGTAAAAACTTATAGGTTTGAAAAGAACAAAATAAAATAAATTCTTTCTTACATTCTAGTGGAATCATCGTTTTTTTAAAAAATATTGGAGACTTTTGCAGAAGAGTGCCTTGAAATTATTAATTAACAAACTTGAAAAAGAATATTTTCAACCTTTTAAAATCAATAACACATTTCATGTCAAAGGAAAGGAACTTTTTTAGTTTCATCAAGTGTCACACTATATTAATATTAATATATTAAGTATTTCAATATACAATTAAAATTATATGATTGTCCCATTAAAAAAATAGAACTATATAGTTTTTCAAAACAAATGTAAATGTTTCGTTTTTTTATTGATCTTGTTAACAACCCTTATGAAAATTAGGGTCTTCCTAAACGAACTCCTTCAATTTTTTAAGAAAGATTACACTTCAAGTAAAAATGAATATGCACACACACACACACATATATATATATATAAGGCTATACAAGAGCTCGCTAAGTTTTTCAAGGCTTGGGCTCACCTTATTTAACAAATAGCAAGCTTAAGCTTCAATCAAGTATTTTATTGCTTGAAATTCAACTTTGAGTTCGGTTTGTTTAGTTAAGTTTTATTTTCACTTAAGCTCTACTTCTTCACAAATCAAGCTTTAGCTAATCCGAACCTTTTATCAAGTTGAGTTTTTATTGAGCTTGAAATTCAAACTTATGTTTAGCATGTTAGATAGGTAATTTTTCATATCTTGATTTTTTTTCAAACTTAAAATTATTATATAAGAGCCATTAAACATATATGCATATGTATATATTAAATATAAATTAGTTTTCTTATTTAATTGTATATTTATATTTAATGCATCAAAAAATAAAACTCACGAGTCTGTTAATGAACTTGTTCACAAACCTTTTTACAAATTGACTATGGGTTTAAACGAACCGTTCATGAGTTAGCTCATTAGTCTAAATGAAAATTTAAACTTGGCTTGTTTAGACAAATGACTTTAATTTAAATAGTTTTATTTGTTCAACAATTGAGTTGGAGTAGCTTACCGAGGACTCCACTCATATGTAATCTATATATAGACAATGTAAATGTTTCCCTTTTTTTTTTTATAAAAAACTTTAATTGTTGACAATTTCGAAAATTAGATTTTCCTTTTTAACCTTTCTCGTTGACAGTTTCCTTATAAAATTGATAACTGTCTAAAAGAAAAATTTTAGTTTTTCGATATTGATTACTCATTAAATGTCTCTCGTTTTAATTGTTCCCTCAGACCATTTATAAAAATCAGGGCTTCTCTAATAAAATTCAGCATTTCAAGATTGATTACACGATTCACATAAAACCAAATATATAAAAAGAGGTAAATGCTACTTTTTAAAACCAATTCTCATTAACCATTTCTTTGTAAAATTCAGGGAAAATTATTAGCTTTTCAAAAATGATTACAACTTGCATATTGAAAATGGGTAGATAAAAAGATGCAAATAATTTTTTTTCTCTTTTTCCGCTATTCTCATTAACCATTTCTTTATAAAAACTAGTGTCTTTTTAAAAAGAATTTTTTAGCTTTTCAAGGTTAATTTCACATTTTATATAAAAATTAGGATCTTTTTATTGTTCACTTTATTTTGTTTAGTCCATATATGAAACCATGCGTTTTTTTATAACTACTTTTATATAGTATAATTTGGTAGAGGATTCAAATGATATATCCTTCTTGAAAGATTAAAAAAGATGTTATTAAGTTACTGGCTCGGTAAAGATTTGATTTAGAAAGCCTCACCATTTGAAATTGTGTTCAATATCCTAACCTTTTAGAAAAGTTACTTGCACCTAATTTTACATTTTTACCATTGGATAAAAAAAAAAATTACTAAAATCATTGATAAAATAATAATATAAAAATTGAAATTCATAATATTTATATATTGAAGGATTTAAATATACAATTTCAAAAACAGAACGAATGAAGCATGGATAAATAAATATAATATTTAAAACTTATCTTATAAATATTCACACAATATTCTTATTATAGTCGACATGTATAGTCCGGATGTGCACCATAATGCAATTAAAAAAAAAGGGTGAAGAAATATTTTAAAGTTTAGGCGCGAATTAAAAGTTTCTGGTTTTAGAGGGCGCGGTTTAAAACCCTTTTTTCGCGGAAAAATTCCAACAAAAATCACTGGGCTGGCCCATGCTCACTAAAATTCAAGTCCAAGCCCAATATACAAACTAGGGCAAGAATTCCAAGCAGAGAGTTGGAGGACGGAACCAACATAGACAAAAGAGAGAAAATATATAGAGAGAGAAAGTGAAGAAGAGAGAGAAAGTAGAGAGAGAAAGTGAAGAGAGAAAACTGTGATTGTGTTTCCGTGTTTTTCTGGTCTCGAAGCACTTTGAATTCAATCTGCACTGTGGAGAGGGCTTCAAGGTACCTATCTAATCAATTAATTAAGAAATCATTTCAATCTTAATTTATAAGAAAAAACCTCGTGTCATGAATTCGATTTTTCTTGCTTCGTTTCCTAGTGACTTTTTTTTTTTTTTAAATTTACTTATTCAATTTGACCTAATTCAATTTGAAAAAACTCACTTGTACATGTGCGTGCATGTGCGTATATTTGATAATTTCTAAGCGTAGTTTGTATCGATTTTGGATTCATCTGTAAATTTGAATAATTATGAACGAAGTTTGCGTTGCATTGATGCGTACTATGCTCGGCGAAAGCGGTTTATTGTGCTTTTCGATGAAGCCGTACGTTTCTTGTTGATTTGTTGTTTCGGAAAAAAAAATTGAATTAGTCTTGTTTAGTAGCTCAGTGATGTGCTCATTGGATAGCAGACTCTTTTGTTATGTTGAATGCTGTTCATCTTTCGTTTTAATGGAAGGAAGAGAATAGTTGTAATTTCACTACATTAGCAACCTGATTTTCTCTATTAATTGTAGAAGTAGACCTGGTTTCAGTCTCGCGTACCGTGCTATATGTATATTCAGTTACTCGTTGAGTTTGGAATAATTTGTGTGAGTGCAATGGTTGTCGTGTACAATATGGCTTTGGGCGGTGTAAGAACTATAGCATATTCATATTCAGTTACTGGTTCGGTAATGGATCGGTGCTAGATAAGGTGTTAGTGGCATTTCTTCAGGCCACTTGCTATGTAAAAGATGAATTTAAGTTGTTTTGAAGCTTTTTGCAAGGTGGTTTATGTAACCAGAGATAGTCCGTCCAAGGACAGTCCTCCATTTGACGTCTCTTTTTTACACTTCTGATGTCACTCGTTTAGCCACTCCTAGTATGAAATTTTCAGAAAGGTATGCCCATAAACCTGATAATTATTCTTCGGCTTCCCATGAAACTAATTTCAGTGGATTATGTGGCCGATAATACCCACTGTACTTGCAGTTGTTTAGGATGAAATAGTTAAGTGTCGGAAGGAGCAGTTTTTTTTCCAGTTAGGATACAAAAATTCTTCAGTATTTGTGATATTTTTGGCATCTTGCAGTCTTGGACAATAGGTGCTTGAGGTCTAGGAGAGCTAATAATAGAAAAGGATATGTGCAAGTGGTCTGTTATTCTTCTATTTGTGGCATTTGGTTGTATCAGGAATATTTGCCTTCTACTGTCAAAGAAATGCTGCGGTTGTAGTTTCGTTTGATTCTCCATTTTGCAAAATATGCCGCATGTGGTTGAATTCTGAATCACAAATGAAGTGAGGCACACAATGACCAGAAAGTGGGGCAGTAGAAAAAGTCCATGGATACTTACATGCACATGTTCATGTCAAATTTGATGTGATTTTGTATAAGAATGTTGATGTTACTATTTCGATCTCTATAGTTCAGTGATAGATATCATTTTTACATAATAGGATACACCTTTTGATTATTTTAGGTTGCTGGCAAGTTTATTTGATATTTAAATGTCTATGTTTATCAATGGGAGGCTTTTGGAGTTCATGGGAGGATATAACCATCAGAGCTAAGAGTTAATCAATGTATCCAAAACGGTCTAGCCAGGGGGATGGACCTGTTTCTAGGCCGGTACGCACAAGTGATAGGCTTCGGAGAAGACCCAAAATCTATGGCCGCACCTATTTGTATTATAATCCATCCATCATTCGTACTAAAAAGAGCAAGACAAGACAAGGACAGCAGCTTCTCGAATTGCCAGAATGTTGCGGCCCGGAGCTCGATCGGATCGAGCTGCCAATTCCAATGTAAGTGATTTTCTCAACTACATCACTGTTTCTTTTCATCTAATTTAAGTCTATTTTGGGTTAATTATTGAGTTGATTGATGGATTCTTGCAATTGAAGCTTTGTTCCATGGCCTGGCAACTTGTGTTGGTCCTCTTTGACCTGTCATGAGATGAATATCCGAAATAATAGGATTAGTCATTGCTTTTGGAAGTTTTAGTGCCTTTTAATATCCATTCCAAGAGAAGTAAGTACTGATAATATTTTTTTTTTTGTTTACAAGTCGATTGCAACCAACCTTAGGCGTTCATCCAGAAAGAGAGTTTCTGTACACTTTGAAGATTACACAGATAGTTCTGGAATGGAGGATGAAGATCTAATGGTAAGAGTTATTACATTGCTATATGATGTCTGTGAACATTTGTTATAAAATGTTCTGTGAGGAATGTTAGATTAATCTCTACTGACCATTCATTGTTTTTATTATGGAGATTAGAGCTAAAGCATAGGAATATTTATGCAGATGACAAGGTATAGATCTTCAAGGTCACGGATCACTAATACTAATAATGTCAATCATGATGATTTATCAACACCAAAGCGCAGAAAGATTGTAGAGGATAGACCTTTGCCTCGCCGTGAAGGACTGCGACCTCGTCATTCTAGTGCAATTGCAAGGGAAAGATCAAACTTGCATTCTGATGAAGATGCTGATGGTCAAGGTACACCCGATGGGAAGGCTGGCCAAGATGGTGCTGAAAATGGAAACGATGGAGAAGATGCTGAGAATGAGGAGGAGGAGGAGGAAGAGGAGGAGGAGGGTGAACATGAGGCTGAGGGTGATGGTGAAGATGAAGGAGAAGAGGATGGTGATGATGAAGAGGGAAGACGAGCAGGAAGGTCGAAGACGGTATGATCTCCGTAACCGTGCAGAGGTCCGTAGAATGTCAGTGGATGCAAATAAGCAGAGACCGAGATCTCCACGAAGGGTGTTACATCAAGGAATGGGGAATAAGGTTAGTAAAGAAGTAAGAAAGGTGGATCTCGAGTTATTAAACGTCATCGTATGACCAGAACTGATGATTCTGATGATTCTCTTCTTGTGGATGAGTTGGACCAAGGACCTACTATTCCTTGGGGGCGAGGAGGAAGCAAATCTGGACCACCCTGGCTTTTTGGGGGAATAGACACACATGGGACAACAGCATGGGGATTAAATGTTGCTGCGTCTGGTTGGGGTCATCAGGCTGATGCTCTTTCTGCCTTGGGTTCTGGAATTCAAACTGCTGGGCCTAGCTCCAAAGGAGGGGCTGATATCCAGCCTTTACAGGTTGATGATAATGTAAGCTTTGATGACATAGGCGGCCTTTCTGAGTATGTTGATGCTCTGAAGGAAATGGTTTTTTTCCACTGCTGTATCCTGATTTTTTCGCTACTTATCATATCACCCCCCCTCGGGTGTGTTATTGTGGTCCTCCGGCACAGGAAAAACGTTGATTGCAAGAGCCTTAGCCTGTGCTGCTTCGAAGGCTGGTCAGAAAGTCAGTTTCTACATGCGGAAAGGTGCAGATGTGCTTAGTAAGTGGGTTGGTGAGGCAGAGAGGCAGCTGAAGCTACTTTTTGAGGAAGCACAGAGGAATCAACCTTCCATCATTTTCTTTGATGAAATCGATGGACTTGCTCCTGTACGTTCTAGTAAACAAGAGCAAATTCACAATTCCATCGTTTCAACTTTGCTTGCCTTGATGGATGGTCTTGATTCTCGTGGACAAGTTGTTCTAATTGGAGCAACCAATAGAATTGATGCCATTGATGGAGCATTACGTCGTCCAGGACGATTCGATCGTGAATTCAACTTTCCTCTGCCTGGTTGTGAGGCACGTGCTGAAATTCTTGATATACACACTCGCAAGTGGAAGAGGCCTCCTCCGAAGGAGTTGAGGCAAGAACTTGCTGCTAGTTGTGTTGTGTTATGTGTGGGCTGATTAAAAGCTTTGTGCACTGAAGCTGCTATTCGTGCATTCCGGGAAAGATATCCTCAAGTGTACACCAGTGATGACAAGTTTTTGATAGATGTGGATTCAGTTCAGGTTGAAAAATGTCATTTTATTGAAGCCATGTCGACAATCACTCCTGCTGCTCATAGAGGCTCCATTGTCCACTCTAGGCCATTGTCCTCTGTTGTTGCACCATGCATGAACAGACATCTGCAAAAGGCCATGACTAGTCTATCTGATATTTTTCCTCCTCTGGCAGTCTCTTCAGAGTTGACCAAACTTTCAATGCTATCTTATGGTTCTTCTGTTCCTTTAGTTTATAGACCTCGCGTGCTACTCTTTGGCAACGAAGATGTTGGGCTGGTAGTTCCTTGGTTCCTCTTGAAATTTTAAAATTGTCTTGAGAGTATAAAACCAAGTATACTTACTGCTATAGTTGTGCAGGATCATCTAGGACCTGCAATTCTGCATGAATTGGAGAAGTTTCCTGTACATTCCCTTGGGCTTCCATCTCTTCTGTCTGATCCTAGTGCAAAGACTCCTGAAGAGGCATTGGTTCATATATTTGGTGAAGCTAGGAGAACGACCCCATCAATTCTCTACTTACCTCAGTTTCATCTTTGGTGGGAGACGGTATGTATATGATATTCTATTACATCATTTTAATGCCGATTAGTAAATTATTCTTCGGTGGTTTTCATATTAAGTTTTCATCGTTTTGTGCTTACTTAGCCAATGGACTTTGCCTCAATTCTTTTGCAGGCAGATGAACAACTGAAAGCTGTCTTACGCACACTCCTGGAAGAATTGCCATCTGACCTACCGATATTATTACTTGGTGTATCACAAATTAATCCAGAGGAATATAAGGATGCAAGTTCAGTATTTCCTCAGCGTACAGTGTATGTATTTCTTCATCTTAAGAGATGTTTTTCTTGCAGTGCTCCTGAGTTTTTAAATTTTTTGTGTGTTTTTCCAAATGAATGATGCATTTGATCCTCCTGCTGGGTATAGTTATTGGCATAGACCATGGGTCATGGCAAAAAGAAAAGACCCAGTAACATAACCAAATAAAAATTCAATTTCTTGTTTAGTTTGCTGTTCTTAATATTTCTTGGGATATTTTTTTGTTGGAGGTTGGTCCCTTTTTGGAATTCTAATTTTTTCCATTAACGAAAAGCTTTCTTGTAAAGTCTGTCTCTGTTATTTGTTTGAGGGTTAAATAAGTTAAATCAACCAAGGTATGCTTCAACTTGGTATTCAGCAGAAATTTCTTTAAGAAGACCTTGCACAGATACTTTTTTACTTCTAAACTGTGAACTTCTTAAAGTTCATTTGATGTCTAAAATTTCCTGATTGTGCAATAATTTCTTCCTCAAAGATATCTCCTATGTTATTTAGCTAGCTGTTAGTATTTTCCTGGCTTTACTAGTTGGTTGAGTCTCAAAACCAGGTACTATGTTTAATAGTTAATTCAAGTAATTTTGTAGCAGGTTTTATTGCTTTGTATTTTCTTTTTAAATTCCACCCATAAAGAAACTAGTATGAAACAGCCAAGGGGCTCCCATCAGACCCTGAGCTTGTCTTTTCTTTTGGCAAGAAGAAATACGGTCTTCAAGGAGCACCAACGAAGGTGCCCAACAATAACTTGTTACAAGATAAAACTTGGAAGTCAGTAGCAGCTTTTTTGACTCTCCATTTATCGTCTGCACATGATTCAAGCTTTATTGCTTTGTATTTTCCTTTAAAATTCCATCCAGAAAAAAACCACACTGAAAATGCCAAGGAGGTTACTTCTGTCTTTGAGGTTGTCTTTTCTTTTGGCAATAGGAAATGCAGATCTTTAAGATACACCAGTGGGGTGCCAAACGTTAACTTGTGACAAGATAAAAATTGAAAATCAGTGGCAGCTTTTTTTGATTCTTCATCTAATGTCTGCACATAATTCTGGAGCCATTGCTTTTTATAATTAATCTGTCTGCGTCAGCTCTCTAAATTCTAATTATCTTGTAAGTTGGTTTATAGGTTGTACCAATCATGGAAGGCCTAATGTAGACTTTCTTTTTTATTTTCCCATAGCGTGCTGATATGGTGCTTTTTGATGCTTGGAACGAAGCCAAAGGGGAAAAAAAAAAAAAGTAAATGGCATATCTTATCTTAATGGTTTCCATGAAATTTATATTAACCTGTGCAGGTCTGTATAACTATGAAAGCTTTATTTAAAAACAATGCATTAGTTGTATGAGTATATGTTATTATCTCTACAATTTTCTAGAGTATTTTAAGAGTGTTACAGTTGTGTCTGATGTACTTTATGTGTATTAGCAGCTTTCAAGTGGACAAACCATCTAAGGAGGATAGAGATTGTTTCTTTGCTAACTTAATTGAAGCGGCATTGTCAGTTTCATCGGATCTGCAGTCAGAAGAGTCCCAAAAATCAAGATCTGTCCCTGAACTACCAAAGGCACCTAAAGTAGCATCTGGTCCAAAGGCATCTGAAGTAAAAGCTCAGTACGAAGCGGAGCAACATGCACTGCGCCGGCTGCGGATGTGCCTTAGAGATGTTTGCAATCGGTAATAAAAGCCTTTGGGACGTTTTTTTACCTAATATAAACTGACTGGTCTTTACATGGGTCCATAATGCAATTTAAGAGATCAATCCACATCAAATAGTTGCTTGCGCCTTTTATTTTTGGAGATGCTTTGATCTTGTTTATAGCTGTAGACACTAATCACCATTACTACATAACTACACTTAGTTCACTGTGGTGTGACAAAAGTTCTCATGGAAGTCTTCTCTCTAAAGAAATTAAACTTCTAGGTAATATTCCCAGTGATATATTAAAAGCTAATGGGTTAATCTCAACTGCATGTCAATATGCATTCTTTGGACTCTTATGTTGAAGCACTACACAGTATACAATGACACTCTTGTCAACTTGTTGCTTGAAAATATTCAGGTTGTTGATTGATCATTATTTTTTATAGTAGAAGTATCTTTGACTTGAAATAGCTCAATTGTTGCACCTATGCTCAAAAAAAAAAAAAAAAAAAAAAAAAAGAAAATGAAAAGGAAAAGGAAGACAGGCGTTTAAAGGAAGAAATCCAGTAGAGGGCGCTAGAAAATTATATGGCAGATAACTTTTGTCTTCTTTTATCTAGTCTTCTGTTACCATCAATGATTCAAATCTGAACTGACTGTATTTTTCAAGAGTCACAGGAAAGCCAAAAGTTTTTTGCTGGCAGCAACTCTTCCTTCCGCTTTAAATTTAATCTCTTTGCACTTTGGACAATAGCCCCATTTTCTATCATATATAAGGACATAATGTGATCTTACAAATTCCAAAAGTTCAAACTGCAAGGAATGGTCTGCTTCTTAGGCAAGTGTTATTGAAAGTAGATGTATAGTCCCACTATTCTGTTTTTGCTGGAATTCCTTTTATGTGCATAACCATATAACGCAGAATATAATTCTTTCATCAAAATTGTGTCTATGCTGAAATTTGCTGTGGAGCTCTCTGTTCATAGGTTAGCAGTTTGTTTGTGCTCCCAATAACACCTGTGTTTCTGTGGACATACCAAAGCCATTTTGAAGATCTTGTTCAATATGCAAGTCATGTGGCTTTTTGCTTGCAGGATCTTATATGACAAAAGGTTTAGTGTCTTCCATTATCCAGTGTTGGATGAAGATGCTCCAAATTATCGCTCGATTATTCAAAACCCGATGGATGTGGTTACTCTATTGCAGCGGGTGGATTCTGGGTATTATCTTGCATGTTCAGCATTCTTGCAAGATGTTGATCTGATCGTGACAAATGCAAAAGTATGTTTCCTATGGATCCATATTTGCTGTACCATTTAATTGTCATAATAATGCCCCAGCCAATTTATTCATACATTTAGGCAATAAAGATAGTATACACAGATGTATATTTGCTCAATCTGCCTTTGTCTTGGATGATGAATGATTGGGCCACTCTTGAGACAGGACAAAAACATCCATCCATAGCTTAACAAGTAAATGTTCTGGTCAAATAAACAGAAATCTTCATTGATCTTGCATGTACACATAACAAGTGTGAGCTATATGTATACTATACTTGTATACTTACTGGGATATTGTGAAGCCTTTATGTGTTTGTATAAATGGATCAAGTGATGTCTGCAACCTCTTGTCTTTACCTACTGATGTAGTTGATGCATCAAGCAGGTTTACAATGGAAATGACTATAATGGTGCTCGAATAGTCAGCAGAGCTCATGAGCTTCGTGATTCTGTATGTTATCTTCTTCATCTCCTTGAACTTTTCCGTTGAACTTTTGTGGTTTTCCAAATTTAAAATGCCTTCTTTTTTCTTTTCAGGTGCATGGGATGCTTTCGCAGATGGACCCTGCCCTGATCACATACTGTGACAAGATCGCTGCTCAAGGAGGTCCAATCAATTTACCAGATGATTTGGCTGGAGGTACATATCCATCCACCCCTGTTATGCAGCTTGGAAATGTCACAAGAGCAAGCGCTCGGCTTCGTAATGTCCAACCAGAACTAAATTTGGATCAAAGTTACGAGGCATTAAAACGACAAAAAAAGACTGCTGATTTTGCACATGCAGGTGCTGCTGCTTTCCATGCTTCTCCTATGTAATTCCTAATGCATTTTGTTTACAAGATACTAAAATTCGATTTTTAGGAATATTTTTGTTGTGACCCTTTGGTTTTGCTTGTGTACGATCAGCTTCAACAGGAGAAGATAAATCACGGCACCAAGATCTAGGATCTTCAAAACCATTGCACGAATCAGAGGCAGATGATGCAAATGCAGAGCAGCGAGAAACCTCTCCTGTGGGTGGAAATAATGATGAACCTTCTGCTCTACCTTCTGACCAAACAGGTGCAGATGAACGTCAAGATGTGTCCATGACAGAGGCTGATGTTTCTGATCAAGTGGAGCCAATCAAACAGCTGTTTGTAGAGCGGACGCATAATTACGTTATCCCTCAGCTTGAAAGGCTTTATACTAGGATCATAAAAGGTGCGTTCGGAATCAAAACTGAAGTCAAGGATCATCTCAAGCAATCAATTTTGAGTTTTTTGAGGAAACTTGCCGAGGATGAGGCAAATTTCTGACATTACCTTTTTTTTTTTCTCTTTATTTTAAACCCAAAAAATGAAAGGAAATAGGAAAAAAAATTTTCTTGTACAGTCGGGATTTTCTTTATTGCAAAACCATTGAGTGAAGTGGGTCTCACATTTCCTCTCTCTTCCTCCGTCCTCCCCCGTGCATGGGCATACCCTCCAGCTCCGTACGTATCAAAATTGTCTGTCTAAATTTGGACTGTCACTGCCAATGTTGAGGTACCTTTCAGCATCCATTACTGTTGCTTGGGGGACGTCTGTTGACATATTTCTTTATAGTTAATATGGTGTAACTAGTCTCTAAAAACAACTTTTCTTTATAATCAACGCATGAACATTGAGGCAAATGGAATGGGAAGTACTTTCTACAATGTAGAAAGTGAGCTGAAAATGTGCTTAGTACGTAGAAAAGAAATCCAATCCACCTGAAGTTTGATTTTTGTCAAATTATGTAACATAACAGTGACAACTAGCTTTATTCGCATAAAATGATCCATTGGGTCAGCAATTTCTGACTTACTTTATGTAAGTTGATTCGCGATTTTATAAATTAGATATTTGGTTCCAGACTCTACAGAGCCTATTTTTAGGAAGAAAAGTTTTAATCAGCGCAAGTCCAGTTGAGTGGCAGGTCACGCGTTCCAAGGGTAGCTGGTTATTGGTCATCTTTAGATTTGCTGAGCTCATTTTTTAAAATTTGTTGTAAGTTTACAATAACCAAGATTGTGTTAGCCTGCTTTTACAAGCATTATTTTTATAGTTGGGCAGTTCCGGCTTACAAGCTCAAAATGGCCTTCGGACATAAATGCATGTGCTGCTTGTTATATGCACCATGTTCAAACTGCTTTTTGATGGCATTCAAATTTTTGTCATTCTTTATGAAAGAGACCATAAATGAATTGTTGATAACGATATAGAGAGATGCACCCTAAACCAAATTTATTATTTGTAGATAGTTAAATTTTAATGACTAGTTTCACATCTAGCAATGACTTGGACTTATTGGACTAAATGAAAGAATTTAGAGAGTCAAATCTATGAATTTAGGAGGCTTAAAGAAGATTTGACATAAATGACATAGTTCAAAGAGTCAATCCGTAAATTTGGGACAGCAAATGGAGATTTGACAAGTTGACTTAGAGGAGGTACGGTGGTTTAAAGTAGATAATATCACGATGCAATGACAATTCAAAAGTGGTTAAGCGGTTAGCTGTAAACCCCGAGAATCTTTCATACTAGTATAAATAGATAGAAATATAAATATAGAAAATAGAAGGGTAATGTAGGACTCAACAAAGACTCTAGAATAGAACTATGAGTAATAATGAGCCTACATATATCTTCAAACCCAAAAACAAAGTCCTTTAGATAGTAATAGATACCAAAGATAAGATTTCGTAGCTGGTATCAAAACTCAAAATATAGAAATAATTAAAATATAATTTCAAATATATTAGAAAATAAATAAATAATAAAGCTTACAGTTAAAAAATGATAATTTAAGAATGAACTGTTAAGGTTATAAATACAAAATAAGAGGAAAAATAGATTCATAACTAACAATCTATACTTCAAATAAATATTTGGGTCAAACCATTGTTCTAGTTAATGAATTCTAGAGCTCTTAGAGACTAAAACGAAAATTGGCACATTAAGCTTAGAAAACTCTAATCGCATGAGATAAAACCCTAAAAATATTCAATTGCGTAAACTTTAAACCCAACTTTAAAGTCAAAGATAATCTAGAAAACTTGTAAAAGCTCTAAATAAACTTTTGGAGACAGAACTCCTAAATAACCGATCTAAATATACCCGTTTAACTTAATATACTAGCCTAAAACTAAGATAATTAATTAACTAAATAATACTAAATTAAAATTTCCTCATTTTTTGTGCAAATTGGAGAGCATTTATGGCTAAAAATGCCTCAAAATTTGCGTAGCCGAAAAATTGCAACAACTTGAGTCGAATAGGATCAGTAAAGTCAAGGGAAAATTTGGTTAAACCAATGCAAATTTCCCAACTAAGCAAACTCATTTAATGCCAAGGGAAATCATGCAAACAACTTAGTTCGGTGGAGGAAACACACCTCATTTGGCCGAAAATTGAAGCTGCTTCAACCTTCCTTCTTAACATATATATATATTTCCTTAATGAGCAAAACAACAAAACAATAATAACACTCAAAACAAGCACCACAACAACCACACCAAAACAACCAAAACGACAAAACAAAACCACCTTATCAGTTCAAAAATAACAACACAAAACTTAGCTCCATAAAAAGCTCCATTAAAGCACAATACAAGCTTAGGGAAAGAATCAAGGAATGTAAATACATATTCATTTTAAAGTGAGTTTATATAAAACTCTAGTTTAAACCATGCTGTTATTAACTTAGGATCCATATCAAGTTTGGAGAAGGGTTTAACATCTTCATCACAGCCAAAACAAGGTAATACTTAACCTTAAACCCTACGCATATATTATGATATATGTAGAAGCTAAGAAATCATAAGTATGAGGATTGTAAGATGATATATGTGTTGTTACGTTATGAAAAATACTTGTGGAACATAAAAAAACACTTAGAAGTAGCTTAAACATAAGTACAATATATATATGTATATATTTAAAATGAGAAAAAAAGTTTTGAATTGAAGAAAAAAGGAAGAAGACAATGAACATTACTTACATCGGCCCTACGCTGGCAGTGGACATGCCTAACATTGACAGCATAAGTGGATAGGCCAGCGGTGATCGAGACGGTGCGCATCGGAATAGGAACTGCGTAAAATTTTTTTTTTCTTTTTGTAAAACCAACAAATGCCGATGGCGTAGACCTCCTACACCGATAGCATATGTTATAACACTGGCGGCCTTCAAAGCCAGTGTACCTTGAAGCAAATCATATGTAAAAATTACATGAACATCGGTATCTTGGAGTTCAATGCGGCATTGGATGTCAGCATACATGCAAATTTTCTATGCACGAAATCTGTTCTTTTGCAACCGATTACATATGTGTGTGTGTGTGTGTAAGAAGAAGAAGAGAAACAGAACAGAACAGAATAAATAAATAAATAAATATAAATTATAAAGTTAGTAAGTTTAATAATTCTTTAAGTACTAAACTTAGTAATTATTATGAATAGAAAACACTTTTACTAAACAAACAGATTAAATTATAATAACTACTTGATAATTATCTATATAAGTGAGTATATAAGAATAGAAAATCATAATGAGTTAGATTTACGAATAATGTGACTTCTAAAAATAACAAAATAATAATAGGAAGAATGATCAAGAGAAACATAATGAAAATAAATGATAGAAAATATTACCATAAAGTGATCTAACTAGAGAATGATGTAAAAATAATAACGATGATAATAATAAAGTCATGAATTGTTCAATACAAACTCTATAATTACCCAATAACAATGAAATATTTTATGATCAAGACAAACAACATAAAAATAAAAATTAACCAATAAGACTCCAATATCATAGGATCATTACCTTAGAAGACCAATAAAGTAATATAAATTAAATCAAATACTAATATAGGACACTTAAGCACTCATAGGAGTTTAGTTACATAATATATGTTTTATTGATAAATATTTTATTCATCTCAATAGGTGTATTGATACATTGAGGACTTTCCAGTTGACTATTACGATTAGTCAAGATGAGCAGGTGAGTAACTTAAATATATTACATTATTTGTGCTTGTAACTAGTGACATATGTAATGCAAATGATAATAATATGGTTGTTGTGGAAATCTATTGAGTATGTGTCGTGAGCTGTTTGTTTGGTTGACAAACCAATATAATAAAAGTGACAATATAGATTGTTTGATCATTTGAGAAAAGCATATTATATGTTGCGTGTATAATGTATGATCACCATAAGCTGATGAAAAACTATTGGCTTTATAATTAAAATAGTCATGTATTACAAGAGCTGCATTATTACATATTCAAAAAGAGTGACAACCTGCTACATATTAATATTTGAGTTCTTTGTTAATGCTTGGTTTTTCTAAAATGTTAGTTCTTCCAAGATTTTCTTTGTTCCGTCGGTCCTATGGGAACTAAGTGGCAATGAAGGACGCCGTCTGTAGTATCGCTTTGAAATGATTAATATTTAGGAAGTTTCTAAGGATTGATGCAGGAAATAGTCAGTTAAAATACCTTTAAGTTAAAATGATAATCCTAAGATGAGAAATCATTGATTTTCCTGTATACTTAGTTTCTCATGGGCAAGTGGGTCATTAAGTAATTGTCCTTCAACCCTAATAAGAGGGCGTAAATCTTTTTCCTGTTTGGATTCTAGATCATCCAAGCTTGAATCTATGCATATGTTTGATTGTTGCATTATATATGATTTGTTAATAAACTTGCTTGATGTGTAATACGTCTGGTTATCAGCTGAGCTTGTGGTTTCTGTCACACTCCTACAGTCCTTTCAGGTTAATACTCCGACCCTGACTTGTTTCTTCTAGGAGCATGACTCCAGTAAGAATTTAGAAGCTGGAAGATTATGGGAAAGTCCGGATAAGTTATTTACTTTTATTTCCTAGTTATAAGTTAGTTAGTATTTGAATTATTAGCTTAAGTATTTGGAGACTTATAGAATAGAATTATGGTCTGTAATATTAATATGATATTCAAGACTTGTGATGGTGGATATTTTACTAATTTATATCTTATATGTATTTGTCATTTCTTATTGATGCAACTAAAAGATCCTGTTTGTTTTAAAATATGTTATTCTCTGGTGATAAACTAGTAATAGTATATATGTGTGGCATGTATACAACTCTTAGGGTACCCTCAGGGCGTGGCAATAGTTGATGGGGCAAAAAGTATTGGCATGACATTTATATAGAGTTGGGGTAAAATAACATGGTTTAGTTCACGTTTATGAGTCCGGTTGGACTAAATGATGTTATGAACTGAGATAAGTAAAGCTGTGTAATGGCTGTAAACCTTAGATGAGGCTATTTTCTTTTCTCAGTAAGATATAGGAGTATAAATGTTTAAGCTGCTTATATCAACTCCCTGAGCAACTGCTATTACTCGGGACTCTCAGATCTTCGAGGCTTGTTTTAAAGTGTGAGTACTCCAGTGTTGTTTGTTTTGCTTTAATTTAAAGATAATAAATTGTTGTTGTAGCATTGCATTTAGTTAAGCTCGTGTAGCATTGTAAGCCCCGGAAAATTTTAGTAAATAATTCCAAGATGAACTTGAAAAAGAAACCCTAAAAATCACTCCAAATTAAAACCGAATTTGGATAAGTCCTAAATCACGAATGAATCCGGAGATTTCTCAATCTTGAGGAAAATAAGAATTCTTAAAAACAAAATAAGAACTCATCATACTTCAATTCCAAAACCACTACGTACGACAAATTCCATATGTAACTTCGACTTATAAATAGGGCAATATAAAGCCCAAAAACAAATTATTAAAAAGTAAATAACGATTAACTTTTGGAAATGAAACCCAATTCAAAGAATTCTGAAAACGTCGAGAGATATTAAATACTTACAAAAATCAATTTAAAATAAATTTCTCTAATTAAATATGTTGTATAAACATAAAATATCAGTTTCCAAATTGGCAAAGACCTAAACCAGAAAATCACCCGAAAACCCTAACTGGAATACAATAGTTTAAGTCCGACAATCTAGCGCCCTTAACCCTAGAGGCTGAGGTATAATTTAAATGTGTAAAATAGCTCATAGTAATATAAGTTTGCTTAAAAATATTAGATTGGTAAATATTTGACCTATTTCGAACCCGTTCGAACACAGACTTCGAAAAGCGTGTCCCGTGGCTCGAGATATCAAAAATATACCATTAGTACCATTAGACTCGTAATTTCATAAGATTTCTAAATATATCAGTTATATAATTTTTCGGGTTATAAAAGTTACAGTTATAACCTTTTTTATCGTATTTTCATTACTACAGGTAATTAATTAGTCTTTTACACTACTTACTTCTATTTCATTACATGATTTTATTATTCTTATAAACCCTTATATTTTTAGATAAATATTTTATATATTATAAAAAAATTTAGTTTTTCTAAAATTTAGTTTGTTTCGGGTTTTTACGGGATCATATTCTGTTTAAAGACCCGATACTAAAAATAAAATAAATTAATTTAATAATTGAAAAATATTTGAAAATATTTTTATTTTCATAAAGTAATTTTTTAGAATTTTTCGGGCTATAAAAATATCATTTATAGCCCATATTCACATATTTTGATCATACCGGTAACATATTTGTTAAATTACTAAAATAATTTAAATAATTATTTAATTTTATTTATGAAGATTCTGCCACTTATTTAAAAATATTTTTCCTAATTTTATTTTGTATTTTTCTTAATAAAAAGCACTTTTTCCAACCTATGCTTCAAGTACACCTTACACATATCACTTCCTTTTCACTTCAATCTTTCTACACTCTATCCCACACTTCATGGCAGATTTTTTGCTTCTTTATGGCTGCCATTGTCCTTTAATTTACTCCTATTTTGACTAAAATAAATATATTTCAATCCTTCTTCAAAAAGCTACACATACCATTAATTACACAATTCAATTTCAAGTCAAAATTCAAACAAATTCCCTCTCTCTCTCCTCTCACATTTCACGTGCAGCACACAAAATTTGCTACCCTTGTTTTATTTTTTTTTTCCCTTTCATTTAACACAATTTTATCTCCATTTAATGCCTCTTAATTATTCCTTTCATTTCCTTTTGAAACCCTCTCTCTTTTCCTCTCTTTTTCCTCCCTTTCTTTCTTCTTTCTCTCTTGTTCTTACAAGGAACCTTGCTGCTTCCACTTCTAAAATTTGCTTCCACACTTCATTCTTGAAGATTTTTAAGCAAACTTTCTTCTCAAAGCTTCCATAGGTGATATAGGTAAAGTATAGTGAGAGTTTCATGCATCAAATGACATTCCATAAGCTTAAAAGCTAAAGATAATGATGCCAAAATGAAACACTCCTCTTTTGTATGATTATTATCTTGTATCATTATTATTTTCTTGTTTAAAGTAGTTATATTTAGTAGATCTAACTTTTTGTAGCTTTAATTTTCGTTTATATCTTAGATCTTGCTATTTGAGTTATTATTTTTGTTATTGCTTATGATTAATTTATATTCATCATCCACATGTCTATCTTAGTGATTAATGCATTTAAAACTAGTATAGTAAACTAGATCTAGTGTTTTGAGTTCATAAATGCATTAGACTTTTGTTTAAGCTCATAAACAACTTATAGTAGCATGATGATAGTAGAAAGTTTTAGAAACTCAAGATCTATTTTATTTTTAACAAAAATTATTTTTGAAAATTCGGATGAAAAATGAGCCATATTTAGAAAAGTTATTTTTCAACTTCAAAATGTGTATTTTTCATTCAAAATGAAGGGCATAGGGAATAGATAACATAAATGAGTGATTTTGATGAGTAAAGTTTAGATCTATGAGTTTATAGTTTACTACCATGCATTTGTTTTATATTTATGTTCATATTAAGTGTAGATCTTAGTTTTGAACTCAAACAAAAATTATGAAATTCGTATTTTGGCAAGAACCCTATTTAAAAACCACTTTCAAAGTGTTAAAATGTAATTTTTACTTAAGAAAATAAAGGCTTAATGTATGTATATTATCAAGACTTCTTTTTACAAGAATCAAAGGTGATTTTCAAAGATTAATTTTCAAAACAAAGTTCTATTTTCGGATTTTGGCCAAGGCCTAGTTTAAAAACATGTTTTCCAACTCAAAAATGAAGTTTTTATTCAAGATATGAAAGACTCTTAAGAGATGATTTGTAAGGAATGGATTTTCATAAGTTTAGATAGATTTTATCAAAAGATATGTCCAAAAATAAATTTGGTAAATTCGGATCTCAACCAAGACTAATTTTGAAAACCTATTTATCAACTTCAAACTTGTGTTTTATATGAAAAATGAAGAGTTTAGGTCATAGATATCATTAAGTAGATTTTTATAAGTTGAAATGAGTTTTGATGAGATTAATGTATAAAACAAGAAATAGAATCAAGATGGGAAATTTTGAGTTAGTAGTCAATTTGTGAAATTCGTAATTTTGAATGAAGGCCATAAGAACACCTATTATCCAAGCTCAAAATGAAAATTTTATGTAATGAATGGAGTCCTTAAGTAATAGGTACCATAAAGTCTTAAATTTTAATGCATTAAACAAGTTTTTCCCAAATGAATCATTCAAAAAGTGGATT
This sequence comes from Combretum micranthum, assembly GCA_024138025.1. Classification (NCBI taxonomy): domain Eukaryota; kingdom Viridiplantae; phylum Streptophyta; class Magnoliopsida; order Myrtales; family Combretaceae; genus Combretum; species Combretum micranthum. The sequence goes on along the minus strand of JAMXBD010002793.1, from coordinate 104,820 downwards.
TTTTTAAAATTCGGATTTTTGAGTAAATCCTATTTAAAAACATATTTGCAAAGTGTAAAATGTAAATTTTTATCAAAAGTCCTTAGTGGTTACGTATGGTTGAGCCCTAATTTTCTAAATATCAAATGAATTTTACTTGAAGGAATCACTCAAAAACTAATTTTTACAAAATTCGGATTTTGGAATCAACCCTACTTAAAAACATGTTTACAAAGTATAAAGTGGAAATTTTTATGTAGAAATGAAGGTCATAAGTAATAGATATAATGAAGACTCAATTTTAACAAAAATAATTATATTTTCTTAAGTAATAAATCCAAAACAAATGAAAATGATCAAAGTTAAAAAACTAGATTTTTCATAAGTAGTTATTATGGTCTTGCAAAATAAAAAGTTATAAAATTTTCTTTTAGCAAAATTCATCAAGATCATGTATACATTAAACTCATATCATGTCATTCATGTTAGGAAATCATCAATATTGCATGTATAGCTAATCTATATAGTAGGAACATTATAAACATTTACAAAACTATTTTTCGAAATTGAAATTTGCTACTGTCCTAATCTAATCCGACCTTTTTGAAGCTTCAAATTTTTCAAACTTAAATATAATATTAGAAATAGATAGATCTTTCGAAGTAGATAGAAATCGATATATAATTTGCGAAATTCCGAGTTAAAATGACCAAGTTATGGGCGTTTTAAGTTGGAATTTCCGCTTAGGACGAGAATTGCGAATTTGATAGTTTGTATAAGATCGTTTGGATTAGTTTGAGTTGAAATACTTATCAGAGTATTTCTTCCTTTTTAAATGATCCCGAAATCGACGATTCCCTACCACCGAATTACTTTTACTAAAAGACCGGTGATCCAATAACTAAGTGAGTTGTCTCCTTATTTTTTTATCTTGTTTGTGCTTGTAGCTAGTTGCATTAGAATTATAGGAACAAGATAAAAATCGATATGAATGGGGATGGGATATATGATGACACTGTGATAAATGTATGCCAAAGAATACTAAAGCATATCGAAACCACGATTCGATTGGATAACTGCACTGTTCATATTATTTATGTTATGTGTATGATATTGGTTGGTCACTCTAAAGAATGTATGAATATTTTAACCTAAGCAAAAATTTAAATTGGTCATGTATCACATTGGACATATTGCATTTGGTAGCGTGCTACTCCTACGCAGGTCGATCGATATGGTCCGATGATAACTCGTTTGGATAACGAGGCCGGTATCAGAGCTCATTCATGGGAACTAAGGCGCATGGGGATGCATTCCATGGGTGAGCCTAGCCGAGTCGAGTGCTATGAGTCGAGGGCTTGGGGACTAGCAGTGGTCATGTAGACTTAAATACCATTCATAACCCAAGATACTGATGGCGTAAATCCGTTCTGTGTGTGAGTTCCGAATACCCATACATAATTGTTTGCTCATGTGTTTGCTCATGCATAGCATATGGTTGATTATAACTTGCTTGTTATGGTACAGAATCAAGAGAATTCTCACTAAGCTAGTGTAGCTTATATCCCAATAGATGTTTAAATGAATAAGTTATCTCAAGAATGTTAAGTGGGGACCGAGATGGTTGGAGCCGGGAATGACTTCGGAATTCCGGCAAGGAATAAAAATGCTTGAAGTTATTAACTAAGTTTTATGTTTTGCCTTGTAATAGTTTTATGTAGTAGAATCTTTGGATGAATGTAATTGAAGTATAATGATTTATATTCTGAAGTATAGTGAATTATATTTCCTTTACATTGTTACTCAAGTGTATCAATATAAAATGTATCTCTCCAATGTGTCTCCTCTATGTGTTAGACGCCTTGTACATAGTATGGAAGCCTTCGCATGACTGAGGCGGTCATTCCTAGGCTTTAATATTGTGTATGGCGAACTGCCACGTTTAGGATATCCTTCGGGGTGTGGCAAGCATCTTGTGGTGTTTGTGTTATTGTGTACTGGTTTCGACTCATTATTTTCTCTTTACAAGTGTTGATTGGTGATGATGATGATGTTGAAGATGAAGATGGTAGTGATGTTGATGATGATGTTGTCTCGGGTATGGGATGAAGCAAAAAGAGTTGTTGAGTTAAGTGAAGTAGGGACGACGGATTATTTGTTTTTGTTTTTATTTTATTTTGTTCAAAGAGATGGATTTATCTTTTACAGTTTGTATTTTTCTTTATGGGCCTTGTGAAGCCTATGTTTGTAATAAGCTTTGAAAGCTTTGTCTTTATGAAAGTTTTTTTACTTTTATGAGAAGAAGCTAGAAATGTTTTTATAAAGTTGTTTTTACTGTTGCCAAATTCAGTTAAGTAATATAGATAAATAATTTATATTGCAGGCAAAAGTATTATTTGTTGAAAAATAAGAGGGTTTTATGGTCAATCCTAATATATATATATATATATATATATGTTTTATCATATAACAGACACATGATTGAAGACAATGAGTTGTAGTTGAAGGCCGCTGGCCTTGGCTTCTACACCGCCAGCTTATGTCCTATACGCCACTAGCGTTGTGTTGGCCTACATGGCCATAGAATCGTTTTTGAATGTTTAGGCTGCCAGCTTTTGTATTTAGGCTGCCCACCTTCTTTTTAAGCCGCCAGCCTTTCCTATTTGGAAATTTAAAGGGTTTTTCCAAGTTTCTTTATAACCTGGCCTTCTTCCTTCTCCGAAAATCATTCCTAAGCTATAGATTTCTCTCAAAACCTCTTTGTTTGTGATCTTAGCATCAAAGGGAGATAAAGAATCAAGATCAAAGTGAGTTGATCCTCTTCAATTCTTTAGAGTTTTAAAGGAAATGACCTCTCCCTAAAGTTTTCTTTTGGGTTTTGAACGAGGTCTTGGAGTTTTAATGTTCTATAATCAAAGAGATAGAAGAAGAGCCAAAGAAATAGGTAAGTAATTCTTCTCAATTGTTTTGTTGATTTAAAAGTGAAATTTTTTATGAATTTCTTAGTGGATTTTGAAAGGAATCAAATTTTGGGAGAAAATTTGGAGAAAACCCTAAATCAAGGATTGAAGAATTTGTGATTTACAATCAAAGGAGGTAGGTATGTACAAACCTAGATTTGTAGTTCTTTTCATATTAGGGTTTAGATGATAATAAGAATATAATTGTTTAATGGAAACATGTTTTGAAACAGTTTTGCTCATGTGATCAGGTGTTTTTGTGAATTAGGGTTTCTGCTCTTAAAGTGATTTCAAGTACGACTTTACCTTACATGTTGCTTGTGATTGTAAGATTAGTAATTATAAATTGAATAAATTCTATTCTACTTTTAAATTTGATTTGCTGCTTGTCTATGGCTAAGTTTAGTAGATCGAGAGGACCATTGCTACTAGGACGACGTCCTGATGATTTGTGTTTGGTGTTATCCCATGTGGAGTTGTGCATAGAGATGATTCTAGTAGTCTAAAAGTGGTGCGAGTACGTACCCAGGGTGTGTGGGAATTCCTAACACCAATATATGTATATATTATTATTTTTGTTATTGATTTTTTTTTATAGAGTTATGAGTTACTCTAGGTTTAGAACTATTGGCTAATGGTTCTAAACTGTGCTGTTTGTTTGGCTAATTAAAGATAATAACTTCTGTTTATTGCATATGATGACGTATATGAATTTGTATATTGTTTGCTCATGTGCATGTGATTGTGGTATGATGTACTGGGCCTTTGTGCTCACTATTTCAAATTTTCAAGAACAAATGAGGATCTCATAGTGTTTGGTCTATCTGGATAGGACATTTATGTGGATTAGGGGGAGGATGATAGTGGAACTGACTTTCTTTTTGATCTATAGATGTTTTGGATTGGAAGAAATTAAAGTTGAAGATTGCTTTCATATTTTAAATGATTTATTATTTTGAAATATTTGAATAGACATTTTCTTATGATGTTTTAAGGTTAATTCAGGTTGGCCTTTGGTTTATGCCAGCTAGGTTGTTTGGAAGTTTTGTTATTATGAGATGTTTTTAAACAGGTACTCTTGTATGTGAGAAATTGATTTTATATGGTCAAATTTGTGGATTAGTAGTATGATAGCCTTAGCACGTCCATATCAAGTGAGGACACGTGGCGGGTTAATAACTCCTTTAGTTTAGGATATTACAAGTTGTCTCCAGAATCTAATTAAATATTTTAAGAATTAAAAATCGGCTAAAATGTTCAACATAAACAAATCCTTTAAGGAAGCTTGTGTGTGTAATATTTAAGGTATTATACATGGCTGGAGATTTAGCTTGCTTGAATTTTTAGATGTAGGGTAAGTCGTGTCCTTATGGAATGGTATCAGAGTAAATGTTAATTTGAACATTGCTCTTGCATAATGAATTAGGATACGTTCTAGAGCTGGTGAGTTGAGTGCGGGAAAATTTAGGAATTTGACTTGTATATTGTTTGTTGTTTTGCATTGTTTGATAGATTATTAGTTAAATTTAATAGAACTAATTAAACACACTAAATTAATTAAATTGACTTAAATTTATTTTCTGTTGATATCTTAAAAATGAATCTAATTGAACATTATATGATTTTTATGTGTTGTTTGCATATGTATGTTTTCTTTTAAATTGATTTGTTTTATGAGATATTTTGTGAATGTCGTGTGATTATGTGATTTTATGTGTTATAAATATGTCTTGTTGTGTATTATGCTTGTAATTTATTTGTGAGTGTATGTTTTGATGTTTGTTTGAAAATGAACTTATAAGTAGAACACAAATGATTTAGAAAAATATTAGGACCTGCCCTAAATCCTTTAAAATTGGAAATAGACTATAAGTGTTTGTGTGTTATGTTTTGGTGTTTTTTTTTTTTTTAATTTGATAGATTATAATAAGAGCTTTCCCTCTAAGTTGTATTTGTTGGTATGTTGTCAAAACAAGAAATCAAAATGGAAAGAAGACTTAAATTTCCAAATTTGACCTTGACAATTGCAATCCTGCCAATATGTCAAGTTTGCTTAGCAAAATCAATTGATTTGCCAAAGTTTAAAATGAAAAGAATATCCAAAATTTCAAGTAGGTTGGAAGGTAAATTTTAACCTATCCAAATCTACTAATACAACAATGCATCTACAAAAAATCTAATGAGCTGTCAAAATAGAATTTTAAATCGAATATCTAATATATAATCTAAAAGTTTCTCAAAATCAAAAGACAAGTTGTCCATAGCAACGTAATAACCAAATGAAATAAGTGAAGAGATATCTCAAATATATCAAAAGTATGAATACTCATGAATAACTATCAATAATCAATAATTTATCAAAATAGAAACCAAGATTCAAAACATTAGATAGTGAATAGATACCTATCTATCACTGATTCCACATACATACTACATACATACATATACACACGATAATGATCTTATGACAAATCTTCAGTATCATGAGAAATATAATTCAAAATACAAAATAGCAAATCTTATTCATTGTATCATATCATATAGTAAATGAAACCCAAAATGAAAAATTTCTATATATATACGATGATAATAACATAACAAACTATGGCAAAATTTCGAGAAATGCAACTCATAATTCAACATAGCAAATCAAATTCATCATGCTATACCATATAGTGAATGAAACTCAAAATGAAATCAGGTTCCCTATATGTAAGATTAAAATGAAGTCTTAATTGAGACACACATAAAATTTGAAAATTTCTTATGAAACAAAGCTTCTAAAATTGATATACATACAAATGACAAAATGAGATATCTTGATTTCAACCATATCAAGATAAGTACAAAACGTGGCATCATTGATGATTAAAAGAATATGAGCATTGTATGTTTCATATGCACGTTGTCATATATAATCAGTTAAGAATGGAATACTAAAACCACAACCTTCCTTTGTCGAGTTGTTTTGTTTTGTCAGTTGTGTCATACCGTTATGTGCCATTTTGAGTCGATTTAAGTTAAGTCATGTTGTCAATTGCTTTTGTTGAGTTTGTTGTCTTTGTTGAGTCTAAGTTTTGTCAAGTTGAGTAAGTGGAAGGTTGAAATTGCTAAACCATTTCTTATTGTTTTATATATACAATATTGCACGAAATATCCATTATGTGACATTAAGGACACATTAAAAGAAATCCAATTATGAAATGAAGAAATAAATGATGAGTAAAGAGAGATTTAAAAGGAGAAGTGATACAAAATCTCAACATATTACATGAAATTAAAATAGCAAAAACAAACTTGACAAATATAAAAATTTGACCAATAACTCAAAATTTCTTTAGAAATGGAATATAAAAAAAGAAATTCAAAGGAAAAATGATCAGAATGGGCAACAGAAGCATAATAAAAGAACAAAATTCTTAAAATGATAAAAAGCTTTTGAGTAATAAAGTTTAAAGATAATATGAAATGTTTTCTATCAACAAATAGTCACATGAATTTCGAGGATGAAATTCTTATAACAGGGGAAGAATGAAATATTTCAAACCTTCACCTAAGTTAGAAACTGGAATTATATAGTTTAAATGATGCAAGTAAAATAGACAATGAAGTATGATTAGATAAATTAAAGTAATTAATTAGTAAATAGATTTAAGTCAAAATTTGAGATTTTGAATTCCTAAACCTCTGAACATATTATTTAAATATTTAATGGATTCCTAAATTCTTAAGCTTTAGCTTAAAAGTTCATATCTTTAATCCCCATTAATTTTGAAATCATCTGTTTGTCTAAAAATATTAGTCCTTAAACCAAGCTTAAATTGAATATCAATTTGATCTAAATTAAATTCCTAAATTAAGTTCTTATTTTAATTTCTTAATTTTGTAATATATAAATTTTAAATTTATTTCCTAAGTACTTTTAAAACTAAAGATATTGACCTGAACGATTTAAACCTACTATACCCTTACCTTAAATATCTTAAGTTTATTCTTATCCTTTCATTTTCTCTTTTCTTCTTTTGTTTTTCCTTTTCTCATACGATTCCTCTTCTTCTTTTTTCTTCTTTATTTTCTCTCCTCTTTATCTCAATTAATCACTCCAAATCTCAATTTCAAGAAGATTAAAAGAGAAATCAATGTTAGAAAGAAGATAGAAGTTTGAAATTAAGTTAGAGGAACTTCAACAACAAGAAATGAAGATCAAGTTGCTTAGAAATGACTAAACAAGTAAGTTGTCATTTTTATTGTATTTTGATTGTTTTCTATATTGTATATGATGAATTGATGTTAGTTACAAGTATGAATTAAGATGAAACATGTAATCTTGACATATATGAAGTTATTGGCTAAAACCCAAGTGAGATCATGCATGTTAGAACTAGAATTGAGATGAAATATGAAATGAAAATAAGAAAATAGATATTGTAAATGATAATTCTAATCTTATATGTTGATTATAAGATGTTAGATGCTGAAAAGTGATGTAAATCAAGTAGTAAAATAAGTGAAGTTTTCAAAATGTAAAACAGAGCAAAGAGCACAGGCGAAACATGGAAGATTGTATTAAGTCACGCTCCTTGTTTTACTTGAAAACTTTTGAATTTAACACATCAAAGAAGAAACACGGATGAAACACAACTTGACTTATCTAACCGTGCTTCTCTTTGATTCATTTTAAATGAAAATTTCAAGAACAACATGGCTAGAACATGACATCTCCTATCTCCCTGTGTTCCTTTTTGTTTCTTGTGTATTTTACATGTTAAATGGAACACAGCTAGAATACGGCAACATGTATTTGGTCATGTATCTCGTCGAGCCCTTGAAATAAGACCCTCAACAAAAAACATGAGGGGAACACAGCCATACGCATCCAACCGTGTTTTTCTTTGACCATTTCGTGCTTAGTTTTTGATGAAATACGAGTAAAGCATGAATCGTTTTAACAAGTGGTGTTTCGTGCATAGTGTTTATCAATTTTTTCAATTCAAGGAGAAGTACGATTGAAACACGGCTTAAGGTATCACATCGTGCTTCTCTTTGATCTCCAAAACGCAAACAAGCACTATGGAAACATGATGCAATGTATCTCATCATGTTTCTTCTTAGTGATGTACACGAGGTGAAACACGACCCGTATTCTTCCTAAAAATTTGAATAAAATAAAATAAAGTAAAATAAAAAATGATAGTTAATGTGTTATATTAGTTAATTTATATAATTAAGAATGGGTTTGGTGAATTTTATAGATTTAATAAATAATTGGATTAAATATAGAAGTTAGATATAAAATAAACTTAGTTAATAATCTTAAGTTCAACATGGCTAAACAAACTTCAATGAGCTAAAATGAATTGATTGATTAATTTTAATTAACTTGACATAGTAATTGAATTAAATGATTGGCTCTAATCGATTTGGCTAAGATTGAATTAAAATAGACTTAATAGTTAATAATTAACTTAGAATGATATGTTAGGATAAACCATAAATAACATGGGGTTGCTTCAAACGTATGCTTACTTGGAAAATAAGTATTATTGAAAATGAATGTTTTGATAATGTTTTTATAATGAATAAACTATAAACAAAGAGAAAAGAAATAATTTGATAGATAATGGAGAACCATCCGTATCTTGGTATGGTGATTTTCGTAGCTATGATAGGGTTCCTAATTAGTGTCTAATCAAATAAGTTTTGAAGTGTGTTTGATGTAAAGAGAGGTTTAAATTAAATGCTTATATGAGTTTAATTCTTGAACAGATGTGGATATCTGATTTATCTTTTGGGATGGCTTTTAAGTTTCTAATTGGATTTATCTTATGAAAGGTACACAATGTCATGCCCCAAAGGGTACCCTGTATGCGACTATTCGCCACACTCGATATTTAAACTCAAGTACGACAGCCTTAGTCATTTCGTGAGTTTAGATACCGGGTGTAAAGCTTACGTTCACTATGTAGGGGACCTTACTTTGAATTGAAATAGCTTAAGAAGACATATATAGCGATAAGAATATAAATCATAACAGTTATAACAAAGATTAATCTATTACAAATATCTAAGGGGCATACCCCCATCAAAATATTAAGAGTTCTTAGGTCTGCAAAAGTCTCTTACAACAATATATATATATATAATATATATATATAAGATTAAGGAGATTTATCTAGAAGTCTATGCCTAACATCTAGGTCTTGACTTTTTCAAAAAACTCCTTAAATTCCAAAAGCTGTACCTGAGGAATGTGGCCTCTCGGGGATAGCCATAAATAATTGTACTGCAACAGGAAACTATAGAGGTATAAGCTTACGAGCTTAGTAAGTTTCACTTCCAAATTAAATACTTCATCAAACAATAGGGCAAGCAAGTTAATTAGACAGTCATATGAAATGCATAAGACTTTCTGGGAGTCCTATGTTGAATGGATTTATGCCTTCCATTCGGAGTTAGGTGTTTTAAGCTCATACGACCATAGATTTCAATTTTTCTTATTCATATAGTGGTTGATTCAGGTGCCCACCCACTCACTAATTTTGTAGTTAACTCAAGTGCCTACTTCACTTCCATTTTAATTCAGGCCATTCCATGCCAACATTCGAGTTTTCAGGCCCATTCATTGCCTAGCTATTATGCCTTCTTTCCACAAATAACAAATGTAATGTGACTCAACATATGGTATGCATGGACAATTTAGTTATAAGATCATGGCATATTATTTAAGTGAATTATAAGCGATCATAGATATTTCAGACACTTCAATTCCAACTAAATCATACAAATAATTATAACAATTCCCATTTTGATATTCTTATCATCAATTCAACCAAGCAGAAATCACACGCACACTCCAATTTTATCTTGCTCTAGTTCTAATGCCACTATCATTACAAACACAATCATAAGCATGTAATTTAAGGAAAGTGAACTTGTTTGCCATGGCGCGAATATCCACTTAATTGTAATAATCTTCGGGAAGGTTTAGTTCATCTCCCAAGTCTCCTAATCAAAAGAAATAACTCTAATGAGTATTTCTATGAAGTTTGAATGAAACTTATAAATTCTATTCTAACAAGTTTATCAAAATTCGTCTAAGAGGAAATTATAACTTAAAACGGTCATAACTTGGTCATTTTAATTCGAAATTTCGCATATAATATACCGATTTCTACCTATTCGATGAAGATATCTATTTCTAAAGTTATTTCCATCAAACAATGTTGTTTGGTCCATGAACAGTAGGGTACAAAATGCTACACAAGATTCCCAACTTACAAATCAATTTCTAATTTCAATCCAAGCATCAATCACAAGCTTTGATAGATACTTAGCTATCATTATATCTTAAAAGACTCTTTTATATACATATATAACTCAATATCATGCATGATCATGGGTGTTGATCAATCTATTTCCTCATGTACTTAGATAATACTCCATGGGATGTGTAAGACACTATTTTCCTAGCTTTGTTTCTTCCAAATGTATTATATGTACATGCAATACCTACAAGTTATTATCATGAATGTCATGAGATAAGCTATCTATATATATATCCTTAATGATATTTGATATCAATAATTCTTTTAGAAAACTTTTGCTTTGCAACTTTTGGAATTACTAGACTTAAGAAAAGTAGTTTTATTCCTTCCAAAATCATACTTTGCTTTTATCAAAACACAACCTTAATGACCTATATACCTAACACCTGCATTATTTTAATAAAATTCTTCATTTTGGAGTTGGAAAATAGATATTTAAATAGGGGGTTTACCTAATTAATAATTTTACAAATTTTAAGGAACGAGAACATTGTTTAATCTATATTTCAAACCTTTCCTTGTTTTAGGATTATACCTTGATAAATTTTACTTATACTTCTCAAAATTAGACCTTTATTACATGTATTCCAGGACTTCTATTTTTCCATTAAAATCCTCCTTTTAGCATTTGGAAATAAGTGTTTAAATAGAGGTCATTTCTAAATCCGAATTTTGAAATTTTTATTTGAGATTGTTTCTTATGTAAAACTCATTTAATCTTTCTAAAATTAATTCATAATCATACCTACTCCTTAAGGCTTGTATTTCTTTAATAAAATTCTTGTTTTGGGGTTGAAAAATAGATGTTCACATATCAAGCTTTTCTTATTACGAATTTTAAGTTTGTTGTTAGGGTTGAAACATAATGCTAACATAACTTTTGTAAACTTTTCTTGTTTTGAACATATCTCTTAGTAGATCTAAGCTTTACTCATCAAGACCATTCCTTTATGATACCTATTCCCTAAGTCCTTCATTTTTAATGTAAAATACTCATTTTGAAGTTGGAAAATAGCTTTTCTAAATAGGGATCTTTTTAGATCCGAATTTTCAAAAACCATTTTTGTTGAAACTAAAATAGATCTTAGACTTTCTAACATCTTCCCACTATTATTATGCTACTACAAATCCTTTATGTACATAAGACAAAAATCTAAGGCATTTATGTATTCAAAACAACTAGATCTAGTTTATTATGCAAATCATAAATGCAAATGCAACATCAATATTAAGTAGATGTGATTAATGGATGAATACATGCACAAAATATCAATAATAACAACATAAAGCAATAATGAAGCAAAGTAATAGCAAAACAACTTAATCATAAGATCTACAATATTGTGATGGCAAAGATATCATGTTTTAAGTGCTTCCACATCCCTAGCATAAAGCTCATGGGGATTTTTTTGGTGGAGCCACACATGTATGATCTTGCTATGACATGTTTTATGGTGTTAGGGTGTAGATCTATTACCTATTAATGGTTTAGAATAAGAAAACTTAAAGAAGAAAAATGTGTGAATGTGTGTGTGTGTGTGTATGGGGTGTCACGACATGGAGAAGAAGAGAGGAAGAGAAAAAAAATTGCAAGGGTTTGTTATAGAGAGAAAAGAGAGAAAATGCAAAGTGAAAGATATAAAGGAGTATTTGTAAAAAGTGGATTAGGGTTTGTGTAGAATAAAAGAAAGAAAAAAATAAAATAAATTGAGAGAGAGCATGGGGAGGGGGGTGCCGATTCAACAAGAGAGGGAGAGAGATGTGTGTTATTATCTTTTTTTTTTTGTGTAATAAAATTCAAAATTCAAAAGTAACTTAAGTAATAAAAGTATTGGAAAAGTAAATGTAAGGAAAATGATGTAATATTGTAAGAATAGGTTGTAAGGATATAATAATAGGGTATGAGTGATTGTACGTGTGAATAGTATAATTAGAAATCAAAAAGTAGATTAGACAACTAAATTATCGGTAGTAATTAAAATACGATAAAAAGTTATAACTGTAACTTTTATAAACTGAAAAATTATATAATTGATATATTTGGAAATCTTATGAAATTACGGGTCTAATGGTACTAATAACATATTTTTAGTATCTCGAGCCCCGGGAGATGCTTTTCAAAGTTTGTATTCGATCGGGTTCGAAATAGGTTGAAAACTCACTAATTTGATATTTTTAAGCATCCTAATATTATTACGAACCAACTTATACTCTTCGCTCAGATTTTGACTTCTCGGTTTAAGAACACAGAGTTGTCGGATCTGAACTGCTTGTGTTTCCTGGGGATTTGTTGACTTAAGGTTTCTGGTTGATTTCCCGGTTTAAGGTTTGAACTTGAAATTACCCTAAAAATTAGGGGTTTACATGCAGTGATGTGTTTGTTATTTGTTAGGATATGCATTTCTAATGAACTAAAACCTTAGAGATGGTTTAATAATTAATGAGTGTTACTTGTGCGTGTGTCGTTTAATCAAGTCCGGAGAGTTACAACCTTATTTGGAGCTGGGTACGGTAATTAGGTGCTTAGGCCACCAATAGTATGTTGTGTAATGGCTGTGAACCCTAGATGAGGCTATTTTTCTCTTTTTCAGTTAAATATGGAAGATATAAGTATCTGGTCTGCTTATATCAACCCCCTGAGTAGCTATTGTTACTCAGGACCCCTAGATCCCCAAGGCTTGTTCTGGAGTGTGAGTTCTCCAGTATTTTTTTGCGTTTTAATTTAAAGATAATAAATTGTTGTTGTTGCATTGCATTCAGTTAAGCTCGTATGGCATCTCATGTGTGTTTGTGTTACTGTGTACTGGGTTTCGACTCATTATTCTCTCTTTATAGGTGTTGATTGGTAATGATGATGATTTAATGTTGTTGATGATGGTTTGATGATGAAGATGGTGGTGATGTTGATGATGATGTTGTCTCAGGTATGGAATGAAGCGAAAAGTGTAAATCCTTATTTTCTTAGCAAACCTGAGTTCGATTTCAGAAAACTTAAAACCGGAAACCGAAACCCTAAAAGAATACCTCTGGACCAATCGGACCTGGAAACTCTATGTTCGGCAATGCCAAGAATGAAACCGGGAAAGAATAGAAACGAGTTAGCGCCAAATAAAACCCTAAATCATAAAGTCAACCGGAAATCCTAAGTCAACAAAACCTCAGGAAGCCTTAGCAGTTTAAATCCTGTGATCTCAAACCAAGAAGTCGATACATGAGTGAGAAGTGTAGATTGACTCGTATTAATATAAGGATGCTTAACAATATCAAATGAGTGGATTTCTGGCTTATTTCGAGCCCAATCATATACAAACCTTGAAAAGCGTGTCCCAGGGCTCGGGATATCAAAGATATGATATTAGTACCATTAGATTCATTATTTCATAATATTTTCAAATATACCAGTTATATAATTTTTTAGGTTATAAAAGTTACAGTTATAATCTTTTTATCGTATTTTCATTACTATCGGTAACTTAGTTGTCCAATCAACTTTTTGACTTCTTTTACACTATTCACCAAGTACAACTACTCATACCCTATTTTTACATTCTTACAACCCATTCTTACAACCTATTCTTACATTGTGACATTATCTTCCTTACATTTTCTTTTCCAATACAACTTTTATTACTTAAATTACATATTAAATTTGAAAGTTATTACACAAAACAAATCAACACGCTTCTCTCTCTCCTACCCCTCTCAAACTGGTGTGAACACCACCACCCCCCCCCCCCCCCCCCCCCCCCCCCCCCCAAAAAAAAAAAAAAAAACACACGTACACAAATTTTTTTTTTCTTCAAGTTTCCTTCTCCAAAACAATAAATAGATAATAGATCTTGACCCTACCACTATAAAAACATGTAATGGCAAAATCATATATGTGTGGTTCTACCAAAAATCCCCATGAGCTTTATGCTAGGGATGTGGAAACACTAAAACATGATATTCTTGCCATCACAATGTATAGATCTTGCTATTAAAGTTGATATACTAGTATTTTGCTATATTATGGTTATATTGTTCATATAGAAATTTTGTGCATATATTTTCATTATTATTCTCACCTGCATATTGTTCATGATGCATTTACATTCATAGCATGAGTAGTGTAGTAGATCTACTTCTTTAGAGTGGTTAAAATAACATAGCTATTTGTTTTACAAGCATGAAAGTTTTGCTACATGAAAGTCTTAATGAAGGTGTTGATCAAAACTCAAGATCTATTTTGTTTCTATCAAAAAGTGATTTTTAAAATTCGGATCTTGAGAAAGAACCATTTAGAAAACATATTTTCCAACTTCAAAATGAAGGTTTTACATGTAAAATGAAGGGCTTAGGTGATAAGTATCATAAATGAGTGATTTTTATAAGATAAGCTTGGTTTTATTAAGAGAAATTTTCAAAACAAGAAGAAGGTTATAAAGGTTAAGTTAGATCTATGTTTCAACACCAACAAAAATGTTAAAATTCGTAACTAGGGTGCAATGTCAAGAAAAAACCTATTTTCTAACCCTAAAACAAGAGTTTTATTAAAAAAATGAAAGCCTTAGGGAGTAGGTTTGATTAAGACTTAATTTCAGAAAGATTAAATGAGTTTTTCACAAGAAACAATCTCAAAAACAATTTCCTAAAATTCGGATTTAAAAATGATCCCCACTTAAACACCTAATTCCAAATGTCAAAATGAGTATTTTAATGGAAAAATAGAAGTATTAGGGAATAGATATAATAAAGACTTGATTTTTATAAGAGTAAATGTGTTTTATCAAAGTAGAAACTTAAAACAAAGGAAAAGTTTTCCAACTAAGATCAAACAATATTTTCTTTTCCAAAAATTGTGCAAAATTCGTCACTAGGTAAAACTCACCTTGAAACATCTGTTTTCCAACTTTTGAATGAAGAAATTTATTAAGATAATGAAAGTATTAGGTATATAGGTCATCAAGGCCTTACCATAG
Source organism: Combretum micranthum (assembly GCA_024138025.1). Taxonomy (NCBI): domain Eukaryota; kingdom Viridiplantae; phylum Streptophyta; class Magnoliopsida; order Myrtales; family Combretaceae; genus Combretum; species Combretum micranthum. Next base: position 89,595 of record JAMXBD010002793.1, on the reverse strand, counting down.
TAAAAATATGCATGATTTTCAAAGGAATAAAGCTAGTTTTTCAAATCAAGTGTTCTTGAAATGTTGCAAAGTAAAGTCTTCCAAACAATTCTTTTTAATAAAAAATATTAAGAATTTACATGTAAATAGCTCATATCATGCCATTCATAATCATAATTTGTAGATATTGCATGTACATATAATATACTTGATAGAAATAATGCAAATTTCACAAAACAACTTCGGAATTTCAAATTCTAGTTACTGATCAGATTTGATCCGAACATTCCAAGACCTAAATGTTTTCAAAATTTAGTAACAACATCATAAATAGATAAATCTTTCAAAGTAGAGAGAAATCGATAGCTTATTTGTGAAATTCCGAGTTAAAATGACTGAGTTATGGCCGTTTTAATTTGGAATTTCCAATTATCAAGGAAATTATGAACTCAAAGAGTTTTATTCGAAAAGTTGGAACTAGTTATGTTATGAAATAATCATAGGGGTATTTCTTTCGTTTAGGTGATTTTGGAATCGGGAGAATTCATGTTTTTAGATCACTACCATTAGAGACAAGAGACCAGGGCTGAGTGAGTTCATTATCTTTAAATTATATGCTTATGAGTGTACTTGTAATGATAATGGCATTAGAATTAGGGCAAGATAAAATTGAATGTATATGTGAATTGTAATTGAGTGAATCGATGATAAGAATATCGAAACGGAATGGTTGTAAATATCTGTATGATTTATAGTAGAATTAGAGTGTCTGTAATATCTATGATCGCCCATAAACTGTTAATTAATATGCCATGATCTTATAATCTAATTGACCATGCTTATCATATGTTGAGTCACATTGCATAGGTTATTATACCTTTGTGGGAAGAAGGCATAATAGCTGGGCAACGAGAGGCCTGTAAACTCAAATGTTGGCGTAATGGCCGGAAATTGAAATGATAGTGGTGTAGGCACTTGTATCAACTATAAAATTATGTGTGGGTGGGCACCTGTATCAACCACAATATAAATGAGAAAAATTGAAATCTATGGTCGTATGGGCCTGAAACACCTAACCCTGAATGGAGGGTGTAAATCCATTCAACATAAAACTCCCCAAAAGTCTTATGTATTATATACTCACGTGCTTATGCATTTCATATGGTTGTTAATATAACTTGCCTGATATATATTGCTTAATGAGTATTTAATTTTAGAAGTAAAGCTCACTAAGCTAGCGTAGCTTATACCCCCACAGTTTCTTTCTAATGCAGTTCCCGTACATATGGCTGCACCCTTGGACCTGGCTAAATTAGGTAATGCGAAGCTAGGAGTTATCTCCTTAGAAGTTCATGATTAGTTTTGTATAGTCTTTAGTAGTGAACCTTAATGATTGGGCTTTACCTAAAAGATGATACCTAAACTCTTGTGTAGCAGGGGAAATACCCCTTAATGCTTTGTAACCGATCTGGAGATATCTATGATTTATGTTTTCATGCTTATCCTATCAGGTTGAACTATTTATCTCCAATTATTCATGTATTCTATTGTCATAAGGGAACACCTTGCATACTAATACAAGACTTTTGAATGACTGTGGTAATGATTCTTAAGTCTTGTTTAACATGTGGTAGACTCTTACGTTTAGGGTGTCCTTTGGGGCATGACAGAAAGAGTTGTTGAGTTAAGTGAAGTAAGGCTGATGGATTATTTGTTTTTGTTTTTATTTTGTTTTGTTTTGTTCAAAGATATGGATTTATCTTTTAGAGTTTGTATTTTTCTTTATAGGCCTTGTGAAGCCCATGTTTGTAATGATCTTTAAAAGCTTTGTTTTTATGAAAGTTGTTCTATTCTTATGAGTAGAAGCTAGAAATATTTTTATACAGTTGTTTTGCCGCTACCAAATCTAGTTCTCCAGAAACCAATTAAAAGATTTAAGCATTTAAAATTGGCTAGTAAAAATATTCAACATAATAAAACCCTTTAAGGAAGCGTATGCGCATATTACTTAAGGTATTATATGTGGCTAGAGGATTTGGCTTGCTTGAATTTTTAAATGCAGGGTAAGTCAGGTCCTTACATCATGCTTTTTAAACCGCTTAAATTATCAACGATGATGAAAATTAATGGAATACAATCTAGATCCGATGTTAAAGGTAGTAGATCTGCAGTTCTTTAGATCGTTAATGAGGGATCTCCGGCTCTTTCGATCAATAGTGATGAATCTGTAGAATTAATACGGTAAACAATGGAAATAGATTTAGAAGAGAAGGCGGTCATGACACTAGGGTTTTTAGAGAGAGAGAGAGAGAGAGAGAGAGAGAGAGAGAGAGAGAGAGAGAGAGTAACACTAATTTCCATGTTGGCTTACACTAATATCAATATAAATTTAACCTATAACAGTTGGTAGTAAATTGGATTTAAAAATTGACATTTTTTTTTTTTTTTATCATTACAACAGGAGAAGAGGGAATCAAACTTGCGACCTCTTATACAAGAGACCAGGGCAGATGCCACTGGACCACGAGGTGATTGGCGGATTTAGAAATTGACAATTAAAGGTCTATTGAACATAAATCTATTATAAAATTGGCTATTGTTAGTTGACATTAATAGAGCCAGTTCAAATAAATTCGGTAATGAGATAATGCTTGTGGTGCAGATAGGAGAGGATAAGAGAGAAATTTGAAAATTTATCATTTTACCTTAAATTTTTTTGAAGTTAGATTATATATAATTCACTAAAAAAAATGTGCTTTAAAGATAAAAAATTTTATTTCTAAACGTAAATTTTCATCGTAAAAACCATTATCACTATTTCTATTATAGAAATGTAGCTTGTTTTACCCATTTTTTATTGTAGAATTTTTGCCTCTAAAGGTCAGTTTTCTTGTAATGATTTCACTTGTCTCTATAGATTTTTTGCAATATTTTTTAGAATATTTTGAGGAAGTAAGAAAAGATAGAAACCTTGACAAAGCTTAAGCTTAAATAGTATAGATTAGAGAGAAAAAGAGAGAGGGTCCATACTCCATATAATATAATTGTGAGTTTTTTTTACAATTATTATTATTTAAAATGTTAAGAGAGGTGAGATTGAGAATTTACCACTATTCTAGATACAATTTTACTTTCTAAGAGGTGTCCTGCCGTTCTCGTTTTGCCAAAAGACTATCTAGCAGTTACAGTTAACTTTCTTTTATTTTTGGTACCAATGACACAAGAATTTAAAATTGAAAGGAGGAAAGATAATTGAGTTAGCCGACAGGTATAAGATTCAACTACTAAGGATAGCAATCCATTTATAGTGATAAACTAACCAAATCAGTACATTGTACCATAAAAATTAAAAACTAAGATTAAACGACATTTATATTATTTAAAGGTGTATATATATATATTACTGATCCCGTCAAAATTATTTACTGGACCATAAAATTTTTCTATTTGAAAGTAACACCTTTACTTACAAAGGTTGATATAAGCAAGCAAGCAATAGAACCTTACAACAAGAAAATTATAAAATTATTTCGAAATAGACAAAAATCATCATGTAAAAAAATTCAGATACAATTGAGATAAAAAGAAAGGAAATGATTAAAACTAGTTATTTGGTACGCTCCTGCTCTTGAATGGTTACGTTAAATCTAGGTATGCCATGATGCTTAAAGTAATCTAAATCATTAAATCCAACTTATCTTTGAGAAAAAATGATTGGTGATCTTACCTTTCTTATAACTCTTAGCTTGAAGTATTGATGCTTGCATAATGATCAAAATTGCAAGACACAAGTTTATGATTTTATATGTTTTTTTTTAATTAAAATAATGGTTGCTAAATGTTTAAGTGCTAGAATTATGAATTTAGGGATATAATTCCACATGATTATAATTTTACCAATTTTGCATGATTTTGTACGATTCTACTAATTCTATGTATTATATTGATAGTACAAATCATGATTTTGACAACGATAGATGCTTGTATAAATATTCAAATAAGAATCCATCCTTTTTTAATTTTATTTTATGTTTATTTATTTTTTTAATTTTCGAAGGCATGTAAAGCCACATGTTAAGGTTCTGTATCAAGGTGAGGATGATGATATGCTTTATGGCATAATTTGCATAATGTACTGAATCATCACTCTAAATATTAGTCTCTACGATCTTGAAAAAACATAACCCATTTTAGTTTTTGGGCTATCCACTTTAGCTTGTTCCGCCATTTTTATTTTCCAAAAATCTCTTTTGTAACAGGCATATGAGTCAACTTCTTTAAAGTTAGGGTAGTTTTTCACTTGGAGAATCTCAAGAGATTGCCGCTGCTCCATCAATAGCTTGATTTTTTATTGGAACATAATGAAACATCTTTGACATATCCTAACAATCACCTAAATGGATCTTTTCTAGTTTAAGAAATTCCATGTTCTGGATCTTAAGAAGAGAGTAAATTTTTTTAACCATTTTTTTTCTTGACCATCCTGTAATTGACTAATAGACATCTTAGTTTATAAATGTTGTTCTAAAGGCATTAGCTATTTGATAAAAGCTCCTAATTGGATCATAGTGTTCATGAGTAAGCTCCTCTAGGTTTAATTGGGAAATATAATAGGAGTAGGTCCATTTAATTATTCAGAAAAGGAATAACCAATGATGTTTACTTTCTCTAATTTGGGTTATTGGACTAATTGATCGGGTCTAATGTTAAAACATATTGTGTTAAACTAACAAAAGAATTATAATTTTCACCTTTTAAATTGGAGGGAGAAGGGGAGATATTTCATAAAAGTTAGTTAGGATTAAAATCAAAACAAATTGGCAATCATCTCACTCTCAATGCATAGATGGAGGAGAAATGGAAGATATTTTGCTATTTTTGCAAGTTTAATTGGAAGATTGAAGTTCCCAATATGTAAATGGAGATTACACTACAACACTTCATGTTAGAAAGGTAAAAAGTCTAACTTAAATTTGATTTATTTTGAGGTTAAAGGTAGAAATTTCTAGTTTAAATGATAAGAATGTAATCGAGAGATGTTAATGCATGTTAAAGGTGATTGAATTGGAGATTACAAGAGGAAATCCAAGGATAACGAGTTTATAGTGGTTAGAATTGTAGAAGAAGGTAAAGTAATTTCAAGTTCTCTTGTTTTGTGCTTGCATTCTAGATTTGATGGAGTAGATGAAGTGATTAATATCTCTAATTGGTAATTAGGTGTTAAATTGAATATTTCTTGAAGAAATTATTATTGAAGTGGTGCTATAGTGATATTGATTGGTGGAAGAAGTTTTAGGGGCACAATTGAAGTATTTAAGGAAAAACTTGAGATAAGATCTTGAATTTTTTATTGTGTTTCATGAGATGGCGTTCAATTGAATTAATTAATAAAATAAAACATGTATAATATATAGCTTATAGGTATTTATATATGTAAGGGTGAGCAGGTGCAAGATAAATAGAGTATGAAACACTACTCATACATTACTCTGTAAGATATAGGGTATTAAATTTTATATTCAGAACCTACCTTATGTCACTTTGTTCCGATCCTATACCCTGAAAAACCTATAAGGTACAAGGTATCTTGTAAAAATTATAGATTTTTTCTTTATGGAATCTCTTTCATATATATGTATTATTTCTAAACTTAAATTTATAGTCCTTAGTCTCATTTTATTTTCATATATTCAATATAAGTAATATGTAAAAATAAATTTAAAAAGTAAATTTTTAATTCCACAAGTTCTATAATATAGAGAATTTATTTATGTGTGAAAGTTTAAACCTATAATAATTACTTTATGGTACCTACTGTATTTATGCGATATTAAATGAAATTAAAAAACTTGTGGCAAATTTCAAAATTAAAAATTTTGGAGCTACTTTGATATTAATTAGCTTTAGAAGATAGATATCACCATATAATTTGGGAGTTCAGTTACACACATATTTGTAGTTCTCCTAAAATAAAAATAAAAAATATTTCTAAAATAAAATAGTACAAATCCTTCTATAATAAAAACTTTCGAAGATAGTCTACAAATAATAATCTCGAATATAAGTGTTGTAAAATAAGAACGAAGTATCGTTTATTTTTATATAATATTTAATGGGGTAGATACATGATACCTTAGAACTTGTATAATCTACAATGAGATATAGGTTCTAGGGTAGGTATAGGGTATGAAGACTTTATACTCATATCTTACTTTGTGACCCTTAATGTTCACCTGGACCTTACCTGATCGAGTAGGGTACGGGGATACTCATACGAGAGAGTTACTTGCTCACCCCTAATTGGAAATAAAATCTTGCAATTGTGAATTTTATATTTGATATTATTTAATTTAAGCATAACACCTAATTAAGAAGGATGGTGATTTATTTATAATGATCAACTAGCCAAATCACTAATCTTACCAAAAAGTAAAAATAAAAAGCCAAAAATGAAAAAAAATTCTATAATAAAAAATTAGAAGTTATTTTAATAGAATTTTTAAATGACTTATTTTCAATAACTTTAGTCTTGAAAATGAAAAGAGAAAAAAAAAACATAGATCTCAAATGTGCACCAACGATACGTGAAAAAAAAATGCAGTTTGACCTAATAATTTTATAAAACATAATTATTGAATAAATATCGACTGATTTGATAAGAAAAAATGTGTAAACAATCTAAAAAAGTATTCATTTAATAGATATTTTATTTTTGGAGTCCATATTCAAGAGTATTCATTTAATATATATATATAATATATATATATGATGATGATGATGATGTGTGGTGGTATGGTGGTGGTGGTGGTGAGTAAGCAAGCATGATATTACTTTACAAGATCCAGAATAATGAAAAAAGTCAATATGGAAAAAGATGTCATCAAAGTTTTGAATTACAATAGAGAAGTAGTTAAAAAGAATACATATTCAAAATCCGTTATTTCACACTCTTGAATCCCATTTGTGCTCTTTCATAATCTATATTGCACAACTAATTCTAATCATCAAATCCAACTTATCTTCAAGAAAATTATCTATGATTATTTATTTTTCTTCTTCATCATAAGCTCCTAACTTGATTTAGGTGATGATGATGTGGACTATTTATTAAATCATCCTCTAACTTTGTAATGGCATTATTCACCAAAACATCAACTCTAAAAATGGGTCATTGCAATCGACCTGGACCGTTTCCTTTGACTGCCATCACATTCACATCATTCAACTAGAAATTGCTATATTTTGTTAATATAAAAAAAAACAAAAGGAAAAGAAAAAGAAAATAGGCAACAAAGTACTTTATTGAAAACAAATAACACCTAACTGAAAAGCTTTAATAAGCAAGCAATTTAACTAAACAAAACATTATTTTGGATCTTCATGAAACATGACTCAAAAAATAACAAGCAATTACAAATAGGTGCTCAAAATAAATTTAGAGGTACTGAAACAGACACAATTACACATATTCCTTGTATTGTAACTTGGGTTTTGGGTGTATCCCCTTACTTTACCTTGAAGAATCGATTCATGCAGGACTTGCTTTCTAGGCAATTTCTTTAGGTTAGGGCATCCATACATTTTGCGAATCTCTAGAGATTGCCACTGCTCAATCTCAGTCACAAAGTCTTTGCAAGCACGGTAGATCATAGATTGCCAATTCCTTTGGATAAGGAGCTACAACTAGGGCTGTGCAAAAAAACCGACCGAACCGTGAACCGGACCGAACCGAACAGAAATTTCGGTTCTTTTTTGAAATGGTTCGGTTCGTGGTTCGGTTCGGTGAAGGGAAAACGGTTCGTGGTTCGGTTCGGGACCATGAACCGAACTGTATGGTTCGAACCGAACCTAACCGTTTTATATATTAAAAAAAATTAAATATATTATTTTTACTCTTAATTGTTTTATGAATGATACATATCTAAGTCACAAATCTTAAAAGCAATTAATTTTAAAAACATTAATTGTTTTTAAGATTTGTGACTTAGATATGTATCATTCATTAGAATAAAATTAGATTTTTCATAATATGTTTTAATTGTTATGTTGTCTACAAATAAGATAAATTTTAGATTTTAGCTTCTAGTATTCTAACTCCTACATTTTTTTTATATTTGTCTCACTAATTAATCTAATTATATTATTTACTTACTTATTGATTTATATAATTAATAATATGTTAGTTAAAAGCATACAACGAATTAAATTTTATGTCTTATATTGGGATAAAGTCTAGTATACTATTATAGTTCAAGATATTTTCAAAAAAGTAAGACTAGTTACAATTATAATTTTATAATGGACGAAATCCTTTCCTTCTATAAGTTTTATATATTTATTTGGTAAATAATTAATTTAAAATATTATTGTTTATATTTACATTAGTAATAAAAAAATATGTAATGAAAGTTTTTCGATAAAATATATTTTTTTATTTTATGACTAAAAACGGTTCGAACAGTATCGAACCGTTTTTTTTTCAATTCGAAAAAATTACGAACCGAACCATATGCTTAGGTTCGAATTTAAAATAAAAACTGAATCGTAAATATGGTGCGGTTTGGTTCAAGGTGCAAATCGAACCGAACCGTACCGTGCACACCCCTAGCTACAACTTGGTATTTTGTTGGATCATAATGGAACACTTCTGTCATCTCACAACAATGATAAGTACAAATCTTTTCAAGTTTGGGGAATTCTACTTGTGCATCATCAAAAGAGAAGAGATTTTTCAATTCGTAGATAAAATGTGAACCATCAATTATTAGTAGGTTTAATATAGGGAATGTTGCTCCTAGGGCTTTAGCCACTCAACGAAAGCTTTCTTTTGTATATGGAAGTGTAAGCCTCTTCAAGTTTGATAAGGCATTACAATTGGGAGTAAAACTAGTTGATTCTTTAGAAAACGGACAATTTTCAATTTCTAATTCCTTTATTTTGGATTTGGGGTGATCAATCAAGTTAAAATCAACAAATATGTTGTTTGCATCTTTAACACCTTCAAGATCATTTTGCATGCAAGATGAAAGAATCGGCCTTGACATTAACTTATCGATCTCCAATAATGTGAAATTCCCTTGATTTGCATGTGAATGATATATAACAAAAATTATAATTAAAGATGAAATATTCCAACCTTTCTATCCAGTAGCAGTCTTCATAACTACATCCCAGGTCAGTTAAATCAATATATATTGACTTCAACCCCCCTTAATCTTGAGAGCTCTTGCAACATTGCCTCTTTTAAGTTGGATGTTCTCTTAGTTGGCCACTTATAACAACTTCCTTTCATTTCTAGAACCTCTAAAAATTTTGAATTCCTTATGATATCAACTTCCACTCTTTTTTATTTGGTTAGTTTCCATCAAATTCAACACCTTTAAATGAATAAGATGCCTTACTTCAATTGATATTTTACCGAGATGAGAATTAAAAAGGTCAAGAGTAATAAGTTTAGGCATAGATGGTATTTCCAAACATGAGTGCAATCTCATAGAATAAAAGCATGTAGTTTAGGATAGCAAAGCAAAGTACCTGGAAATGCCCACGGGTAGCCTATATTTAGGACTCTAAACGATTAAAATCCATTCAAAAACTCATGGGACACTTCTACCTTACGTGCATAGGTTCTAAGAAGTAGAGGATAGTTATTTTTGGAAAATCTTGACCTTGTTGTGGCAGTTCAATTCCCTTATTGTCTACAAAGGAAATCCACTCGAAATTATTGACCTCCGTTGGCAATGTAACCATTGGATTCCTTGAAATTCCATGTCTTGAGAAAATAAATATTTACCATTCAACTCTGCAGTCCATCTTACGAAATCCCAAACTACATCATGCATCTTCACTAATTCAGCCCCAGCAAATCATTACGTTTGAATTATAATAAGCAAGCATTTGCCAATTGTGCAATCGAGTTTGAGCCCTCGACAATTGCATGCCCATAGTATAGTAGCTCGTCAATCATCTCCTCCTCAGTCAACCAACATTGAACAAGCTCCTTTACTTCAATCCAGTATCCTTCATGATATAAAGGCCAATACAAGAAGCAAGTTCTGAGAGTATCATTTTCTAGCCAATCATAGCTTAACTTCAGTAAATTGTTGATGTAGTGGTCAATAATAATGAGATCAATGTTTTTTTTTTCAATTTCTTTTAATAGTTTTTAATTGGATATTTAATAGCTTTTTATTAATGTATTATAATAGTATTTTCCTTTTTAGTAAATATTCAGAAGAATTTGAATATGAATTGATGTCTTTTAATAATTTTCTTTTTTAGTTAACATTCAAAAGAGCATCTTTTGAATATTGTTCAATGTCCTTTAATAGGAATTTTTTTTAGCCTTTTATAGTTTTATTTCCTTTTTAGCAACTTTTAGGCTTACCTATGAATGTATGTCATAGGGCAATGAATTATTCAATTATCATTTTTTTAGAAAATTTTTTCAAAGCCATCATTGATCTTTTTTTCCAAATCTTCAAAGTAGATTATATTTTGATTTTTAATGCTATTAGCCTAGGTATTCCTAGAATCAATAAGCTTTTGAATATCACTATTCCAGGTATTCTAAAAATCAATGGACTTGTGATTAAATTTAATTGTTATCGATGTGTCAGTTTAGTATCAAAGCCATGTTTGCTCTTGGATTGTCTTGGCACCTCGCAAATAGACCAATCAACAACAAGCAGTGGATGAGATCTATGATCATGATGATCGGGATTGAAGGATAAAATTGAGAATTCCTAAATTTTACTTTTATGAAACCCCAGTTTTTGAGGACGAAGAGGAGGAAGATGAAATTGTTTTTAAGACCAATGATGAACAAATTATTTGATATTTATGATGATGAAGAAGAGGATATTTTAAGGATGTTGGTGATGGTGGACCAATTTTCGACATTGAGTATGTTGAAGAAGAGATGCACGATTTAGATGCTGCTTTTGCCTAGGTAGGTATCAGTACCTAAGATGGTAGTTCCTGTTGTGGAGGAGCCAAAGTGACAACATCAGGAGTTATTGGTTAAATTTTTATTTAGGAGGATATGGGTCTTTATGGAGTTCCTACTCTTCCTAAGAAGGATTTCACATAGTGTATTTGTGTAGTTAATTTCAAGAAATTCTTGAATGACATGGTGAAAATTCGAGGGCAAATTTTTTCCAACATGAGGGGAATGATGCAGTAGTTAATAATAATGTGGTCAATGTTTTTCCAATTTCTTTTAATAGTTTTTAATTGGATATCTAATAAGTCTTTATTAATGTATTCTAATTATAATGTCCTTTTTAGTATCTTTTGAATGTTATTCACTGTCTTTTAATAGGAGTTTTTTTAGCCTTTTTTAGTTTTATTTCCTTTTTAGCAACTTTTAAGTTTGCTTATAAGTGTATGCCATAGGGTAATGAATTATTCAGTTATCATTTTTTTAGAAAGACTTTACATAGCCATCATTGCTCTTTTTCCCAAATCTTGAAATTAGATTATATTTCTATTTTTGATGTCATTAGCCTAGATATTCCTAGAATCAATAGGCTTTTAAGATCACTATTCGGGTATTTTAACAATCAATGGAGTTGTGATTAAGTTTAATTGCTTTCGTTGGGTCAACTGTAGACTTGAGCTTCATCTTTACTGACAAGAATTGAACATTGTAGGTTATTAATGGCACTTACCATAGATAAGTATCAGTCTTTCCCCTCATGGTTGAACCAACTACAATGAGAGATAAAGGTAAACCACCACACTTTTTGCAAACGGTTTCAGCTAGAGGTATAAATTCTTGTTTATTAACAGCATCTCCAGCTTTTGCAACAAATAATTGCCAAGCTTCATCATCTGTTAGGCATTCAATTATAAGTGGTTCTGCTTCTATTTTCCTCTACACTTCTAAAAGCCATGTAGTGAGGATAATCTTAGAATTTGATTGGTTTTGAAGGATGCCTATGCTTACCAAATCTATGTTGTTCCAAACATTATCTAAAATAAGGAGAAACTTCTCTCTATTAAGTCTATTACAAATTTGTTCCACAACATCTATGATGTCCATCCCTTCTTCCACATTTTTGACCCAGCCTTTGAGCAATGTTCTTTTGTATTCCTTTTTCATCAACATCCTTTGTCATTGAGATAAATGTAACCATGCTAAAGAAAGAAGTGTCTTCCAGCTTGTTGTTTAAGGCTTTTGCAAGGGTGGTCTTACCCACTCGTCCAAGTCCCCAAATGCCAATCATCCATACATCATCATCCCTCAACATGTACATTGCTCGTTTCCAGTTTCTTCCTGCAATTGAGTCATCTTCAATAGGAGGGACTCCATGGATTTGTTGAACCATTTTTGGTAGAAAATTGGAAATTTTTATGATATTGTCCCTTAGACTATCATTTTCTTGATCGTTTTTTGCAACTTGCACCGCAAACATGCATTACACAAGAAGCAACAAGATTGTTGATCATCAGTAAGATTAGACAAGTTACATTCCTATAGTTTGAACTTTGGAATTTGTAAGATCACAGTTATGTCTGTATTTATCATAGAAAATGGGACTATTGTCAAAAGTGTGAAGAGATTAAATTTAAAGCGAGAGGAAGAGTTACTCCCCATGCATATAAACAATTCCAGTTACATTTAGGAGTTTATGCCACTACACTACAATCATAAACAATGTGAGAAAATTTGGGTCACTCACCTGTGCATCTTGGTTTACTCATCGTAATAGTCTATCGAAAAGTCTGGATTTTGATTTATGATTCCTATAAGATAACAAACATGTATTATTAAATATATAACTAAATAGGAATTCCATTAATGCTTAAGTGTCCTAAAGTCATATTATCATATCTCTAATCCATTAGCCTTTAAGAAATTATAAGGTGATATACATCGGTACTCTTTAACTGCTTAAATTTAACTAACTAATTAAGTCAAAGTATCATAACACTTATCATACCCTCTTTTCTATAATTTTATGATCCAACTTGATTAAGATTCTATAGAAGATCTCAACTTAGTATATTATTATTATTATTATTATTTATAAATAGGTGAAACAGGGGATCACTGGATCACGGCCATATTCAAGGTCATGATTCCCATTCACGGGCACAACCATGCCCATGATTGTGTAAAGTTAAAGCACCTGAGACTACTAAGATTTGAATCATGTCCATGATCAACTAAAAGTCAAACACCTGAGGCTACTAATGTCTTGATCACATCCATGATTTGTTTTAGATTCAAGATGATCACTGGGTAGATCATGCCCCTAATCAAGTATAATCCAAACATTTGAGGCTAGCGCACTTTCCATCATGCTTGTGATAAGCTAAACCCTAAGTTGTATTTCCACAACTTTGAAATTTTACACTTTCTAACCAATCTTTATGACCTTATCTCCACCAAAAAAAAAAAAAAAAGGCTTCAAATCAACATATAAGGTTCATAGGCATCCCCTACACCTTTTTTGACATTACATATACACGCTTCTACTACACTTGCCTATTCCTAACATTAAATTTATCAACCCAACAAAAGTCTATTATCTCTTTGATTTGAGTTTTAAATTATCAATTTCATTACTTATCTTCACCTATCTAACATCAGTATCTTTAACAACCTTATATTCAACATTAATCAACATGAACATTAACTAAACCTATCTATCTTACAAAACTAACAAAGCAAAAGTAAGTTATAACTTACCTAATTCACTCGACTTGATGACGGAGCATGAAATGAAACTTCAGAGAGTTTTAGAAAGAAAATTTGATGTAGTAAATGTGGTGTTTGAGGGAGGAAATGGCGCATACTTTAGCTTACTTTACGGTAGATATATGTGTCCAATTTACTTGATAATTATGCTTATAATTGATAAAGTAGCTTTGACTTTAGGGGCATTAAAAGAATATTTTGTGTGTTGGTGCAGACTGAGTAAGGTGAAGAAAATGGGCTATGGGCTTCGGTTTTCATGCCAAAAAATTTTAGGTTTCTTTAAACTTAATGCATCAAGAGAAAATTAATTAAAATCAATGCAAAGTTTGATCAATTTAAATTAGAAATTTAAATAAATAGAATTTTCTTTAAACAAATTATAACATTTCTTGTAACTTAGGGGTTAAGCTTTATAAATATAAGTTCATAAGAAAATTTGGAAATAGTTTAAATTGATAAACAATTTCTGAAATAGATCTATTGAGATTTTGAGTCTTTATGCTAATATAAACAAATCTACTAATTAGGCTATTCATTCTAACTTTATATTAAATCCATATTGATTTTTAATTCTAATTTCTAAACTTAACTTAAGGCAAAACTTAGAGGTTATATATTTCTCGACTATTGTTATGTGTGTACTTGTAACTAGGTCGAGTACTAGCGTACCATTGTACCCGAAGTGGAGGCTATAGACTAGTAGTTGTATTGTCTTGATATTGGGCAATAATTCAGAGATGATGTGATAGGTGTTGATGATTACCATGCAAGTACAATCAAAGTTGATGAGTTCGATCTAGTGCCCTAATCTTTCTAGTCATGCAAATGCGTCTTAATGGAGGACTTCACTCCGCATTTTATTCAATACAAATTAATCCAACAAAAGAGCCGCACCAAAAAAAATCTCACAGTTCAAATATCATTTAAGTTGTGTTTTTTACAGGAATCATAATAATACACTAGGCACAACTTTCACTCAACAAACTATATTAGAGTATTTTTTACTATAGGGTATTAAGAAAATTTAGAAAATTTTTTACAATGCTATAGGGTTTAAGATAAAGTTACAAGTCATAATTATAATTAGATGGATAATTAAATCTGCCAAAATATAATAAATTGAAAATAAAATAATTAAATACAAATTCTGCCTTTGACCCGACCATACTCAAGAAGGCTACCGTATGTCCGATCTGACACTCCAATAAAGAGAGATTCTGCATCTGGACTGAAGGACATTCCAGATATTTCACCGAAGAGATTGATTTCTTGCTCTTTCTCATATCCGGCTTTGATATCATAAATATGGACAAAGTCAGCACGTTCTGCCATTGCCAAGTACTGACCATCCGATGTGTAGCGGATTGATTGAATAGCACCAAGGTTTCCCTTAAAAACGGCAACAGACTTGGACAAATTGCGCACATCCCATATTCGAGTAGTTTTATCCTGGTTTCCAGTAGCAAAGGTGACTCCATCTGGATGCCATGCTGATGCCATTGAATAATCTAGATGCCCTGTCAAAGACATTATAGTCTACCGAGAAAAATTAAGGTAATCAGCATGCAACTTTCATTATTGGACGTCACAAACACAATTAAAAAAGTAAGATTACCTTGCCAGATTCTGCATCAACCAATAAGCCATCAGGATTATCACCAACAATGATAAGAAGTCTACCATCCGGACTCAATGATGTATGCTGCCACAAAAGGTAAGGCAAACAAATAAATTCCAGGAGCACATTACAAATCTTTATATAAATAGAGAACCAGTTTTTTCAATTGGTTTCTAATCGTTTTAACAATTTTTTTGGGGTTATTTTTCAAATAGATATATATGGAATACATATATTTTTACTTATAAATAGATCAAACACAGACTATATACAGATATAGATATAGAGTTAGATGAAAATCAAACAATAATATAGAGCAATCAATGATTATATTTATTCAAAACTCAAAAGGCATGACTTAGTCTAAAAAGAGAGAATCCTTTGAGTAGTAAAAAAATTAATGGTTACATGAAGAAATCACACCCGTCCGAATTTTTATCAAAAGGCATGACATGATGCAAAAGAATTTATCTCCTGATGGAGTTGTGACTTTTACGTAATGTTCATGTGTATAATCATCTTATAATCCTATTAGATGTCACATAAACACTAAATCGACTAAATAAACATTGCACACAGTATCTTATGAATATATATATATATATACTCTGTTACCACAATATTTCAAAGGAACTATCCTAAAAGCTACTGGTGAATCAAAGCCTTACATTTACTGCCCAGTCAAAAGGAAAATGCTTTACAAGCTGAAATGTCTCCATGTCAAATTTTCTGACTCCACAATCATTGTTTGAGACTATAATGTGGATCGGTCCGCTGAGGATTAATTAATCAAGGCAAATTAGTGCCAAATCTGAAAGTAAATTACTTTAAAAACAATGCTGGAAGGAAGTCTTACCAGGAATTTGCACATATTTCTACAGCATTTGTAAGTGCATTATCATCATAAGTTGTCCGGCAACAGTGGCTAATTCCAGGACGATCCAAAAACTGCAGACATAATAATAATAATAATAATAAGATAAGTCACCTAGCTCCTGATAATAAACATACTGGTGTTTATCATTATAACTATAACAATAGACAATCAAAAGACATATTAACAACTAACTAGCAGGAAAACAGTTGACTATGCTGGAGAACCACAACCAGCATGAGACAAGCAGCAATCTGATAACAAGGAGCATCTACATTTCTGTTTCAAACATTTTGCATACAAAAAGAAGTCAATGGTTTATGCGAGTAACAGCAACACTAAAAAGATGTTCAAGTCACATAGTAAACACCAATTTAATCACATATTAATGGAGGATCAAAACAAAATGTCATGCTCGTCACCTTGCATATGAGTTCCCCTTGATATCCACCAACAACTAACAACCTGTCCTTTACAGCAAGCGTACTAACTTGAGTCTCTGTTAATCCTTCCAACGAGCTCTCAGGATGTTCCTGTGTGTTTTGAAACAGCAAAAAAGAAAACACTCCAACTTTATTTTATTATTTAGCAAAAAAGCATCGAAACAATATCCAGGTTGACTACTTGTTTCACAAACATATATGTTTACCTCTATTGGAGCTTCATTCCCGGATAGATCAAGGACTTCGGACTTGTTGCCCGTTAATGATGACCATTGAATAACCGAAAATTGTGACATTAGGTACACGTCATGCTTAGATGTGGCCCAAACACAATTTCTCTCCTACACTAACACAAAAGGAGAATCCATTAGACAACCCATGTTAGAACTCAACAGCCTCTCTATTCCCTTCATGTATAAGTGCTGCCCAATGGTTCTGACATACCCATGGTAACTAGTCGGGTTAGAGAGAAGTCTCTTAAATATGAAATTGCTTTAACTGGTAATTTCATAATTCCCATGAAACGTATTTAACCTACCAATGATGGCTACTTATAGAAATAAGTTTAACGGGCTTGTACCGTTATTTTCAGCAACTAGAATTCACATACATGCATCAAAGGAAAATGATAAAATTTCATGAACCAACCATGTCCAGCAAAACAATTTTTGTTTGGGTAGCAAGTTATATACATAAAAAGCAATGATTGTATCACTTGTCCAAAAATTTTACAGATTCAATGATGACTATCATTTAAGTACCATTATCTGACCTGATAGTGGGGAATGATAGGTTTCACTGATCTTGCATTTCTTATGAACTCATAAAATGAACATCCTTTTTGAGTTATTTTGGCATCCTGGATAATAGCATAAAAAGGATAATTGAGATATAGATTCTCCAATCAGTCCAAAAATTCATAATAGGAGTAAAAAAAATGATAATTGGGATGCAAATAACCCAATTTTTTTCACCTTTCCCGACTTCTCTCCAGATCGTGGCACGTCTTCATTGTTCTCATATTGTTCTAGTCTAATTTTTCGGTACTCATCCCTACTGATGCTAAGCCTTTCCCACGGGATTCCCTGGATGTCTTTTCCTCTCCGTGCTTGCTCAGCAGTGATATCCGGTGATTCATTGCTCTAAAGGAATAGGAAATCAAAATAACAAAATGTCACCTAAAACTAAGATCCAAAAGAGTTTTGACAAATTACAATAGCTAATGATGTTAGCTGTGTGGAGCCGTATAATATGTGAAATACATACCGTATGGTCTTGCTCGTCTATATCACCATCGATTTCTTCATCTCCATATGCTGCCCTCATATATGTAAAGATATCCCATTGCTTACCTACAGGCACTCACAAAGCTCTAATACTCACCCATGGGAGCATGATCAAGTTAAGGCAAATACAAACTTGCCGAAACAATGGAATTCATCCATTAGGTTTGGAGGATGGAAACAAACACCTTGAAGAACAAGTACATCGTATGGCCATAGGCCACAAACGAAGGACTTCAATATCTAACGAATAAAAAATCATATCTAGAGACCACTAAGACTTATCTATGGCCTACTTGCATGAGTCTAATTTTACTTCGAAAAGCTCTTGATTTTTCATGAAGGTCAAAATTCATTGGAGGTTTGCTACCTAATAAGTTAATAAGCATGGTCACGATTTCAGTATTCCCTGGCCACGTACATGAATGACGCACAACAAGGAATCATGATATTGTACATGCACAAATAGTACAGCCGCAATTTCCATTCATAAACTAGATCATTCTAGCATATATGTCTAATATAAAAAAAAATGCACTCGTTAAAAAATAAATATATAGACTACACATTACATTTCATAGTGTAAACTAAACCATAATCTAAAAACTACATATGCAAGAAAATCAACCTTGCAAGAATTCTAATTGACAAAATTCTCCAAATTATATTATTTAACCAACGACATAAAAAAAATCCTAAACTAGTCCATTAATACAAACCACATCAACTCCAAAGATAGGGTTTTCAGATTCTCATAAAGATTAACCGAAAAAAAGCAATAATAAATATGAAAAAGTTAAATAATTCCTAAACTTAATTTCAAAAAACAAAGCACTAAATAACGCAAAAAAAAAAAAAAAAAAACTAAAACAAACTTAATCAATCCAATCACCCAATAATAACAACATTATTTTTTTAAAAAAAGCTAAAACCCTACACCAAGCCCAAAATTTCAAATAATAATAATAATAATACCTAAAATTAAATTATTTAAAAAATTAAGATGTCAAATACAAACTCCATCCGACAAAGAGATGGAAACCTTCAAGAGGTTTTGAGGAAAATCATTTGCAAGTTGTAAGCTCGAAACCTAACGGTTTATCATTCCACACTTGAACCCCTCATCAACCTCATTCACACCGACCAGCACTTCTACTGACCGCGATCAAAAGCAAGCCAACGAGACAAATCTAGAATCTTAAAATGTGAAGGAATCTTACCCAAAGGACTGACGATGAATCGAGGCGTAAATCCGACTGTTTGTCGGTCCGTTGACAATCCATGGGATCCCTCTGCCTGAGAAGCCACCTTTAGTAATCAATTTAATGTCTAAAAGAGGAAAAAAAAAAAAAAAAAAAGGCGCAAGAGGAGTGTTCTTGTGTTTACGAAATCCCAAGAGTGATACTGATGGTGATCTATTTATCAAACATCCTCCAAATTCTTAATGGCATATTTCACCAAATCATTAACTCTAAAAATGGGTTGCTGTTGACCTAGACCATTTCCTTTGACTGCCATCACAATACTCAACTAGAAATTGCAATATTACATCAAAATTATAAAAATAAAATAAAAAAAATATAAAAAGAAATATGGCAGAAAACTATTTTATTGAAAACAAATTACACTTAATTGAAAAACTTTAACAAGCAAGCAATTCAAGCAAACAAAACATTATTTTGCATCTCCATGAAAACATGACTCCAAAAATAACAAGTTATTAAGAATAGGTACTCAAAATAAATTCAGAAATACTAAAAAAGACATGATTGAAGGCTAAATATCTCACACATATTCCTTGTAGTGTATTGTGTGTTCTGGGTGTATCCCCTTACTTTACCTTAAAAAATTGTTCCATGTCGGACTTGGTCTTTGGACTATCCCACTCTAGGTCGTTCCACCATTCTTCTTCTCCTCTATCTCTTTTATGGAAGTCATTTGAGGCAACTTCTTTAGGTTAGGGCAATTGCTCACTTCGAGGATCTCTAGAGATTTCCACTGCTCGATCAACTCGTAATTCCAGAGTCTTTGCAAGTTTGGCAGATCAAAGATCATCAATTCCCTTAGGTTAGGAGCAATAACTTGGTATTTTGTTGGATCATAATGGAACACCTCTATCATTCCGTGAAGCTTATTCAATTTGCCATTACTTCCCAAACCATCAATTATAAGCACACTTAATTTAGGAAATGTTGCTCCAAGGGCATTAGCCACTCGAGGAAAATTGAATTTTCTTGCATAGGCAAGTGTTAGCTTCTCCAAGTTTGAGAAGGCAAAATGGTTGGGACTATGACCAGTCGATTCTTTGGAAAACGAACATTCGCTTATATGTAATTCCTTTATTTTGGAGTTGGACTGATCGATCAAGTTAAAATCAACAAATATCTTGTTTGCATTTTCAACATTATATAGACGCAAAGATTCTGCATGCAAGATGAGAGACCCGACGTCAACCTTCTTTTGCTTATGTCCAACAATGCTAATTTCTCTTAATTTGTGTGTGAGAATTGTTGGACGACGAGTATAATAATAAGCGTAATCAAAATTGATCAACCTTTTCATCCAGTTGCAGTCTTCATAACTACATCCCAGGTCAGCTAAATCAATATACAACGACCTCAAATTCTTTAATTCTGAGAGGTCTTGCAGTGTTGCCACTTCTGAGTTGGATATTCTCTTGCTTGGCCACTTATATCTGCTTTCTCTCATGTCTAGAACCTCCAAAAATTTTAAATTGCTTATGATCTCAGCTTCCACTCTTTTTATTAGGCGAGTGCGTGACAAATTCAACACCTTTAAGTGGGTAAGATGCCTTACTCCTATTGGGATTTTATCAAGACAGGAACCAAAAAGGTCAAGTATCATAAGTTTAGGCATGCATGGAATTCCCTCAACTTGATTGCTCCACCTTAGAATGAAAGCACGGAGTTCGGGATTGCAAAGTGAAGAACCCGGAAATGACTGCAGGAACCCCATAATCAGGACTCTAAGCGATTGGAATCCTTTCAAAAACTCATGGGACACTTTTATCTTATGATTATGGTCTCCATGAAGCAGCACGGTAGTTATTTTAGGAAAATCCTGGCTATGTTGTGGTAGCTCAATTTCCTTATTGTCTACAAAAGAAATCCCCTCCAAATTGTTGGCTTCCTTTGGTAATATGATCATTGGATTCCTCGAAATTCCATGTCCCGAGAAGACAATATATTTACCATTCGACTCTGCAGTCCATCTCGCGAAATCCCTAACAACATCATGCATCTTCACTGACCCGTCCCGCCTATGCTCGAATTCTAATAGGCAAGAGTTAACCAATTTTGTGATCAAATCTAGGCCTTCGGTAAATGCATGATCATAGTATAGTTGCTCATCAATCAACTTCTCCTCTGCTAACCAACATTCAACAAGTTCATCTACTGGAATCCAGTGGCCTTCAGGATATAAAGAACAATACAAGAAGCAAGAACTGAGAGTATCGTTCTCTAGCCACTTGTTGAAGAATTGCCTCAGCTACTGCAAGAATTAGTCAAACAACTTTGCTGGATATTTTCATGTTTTTCCCTATTTTCTAGCTGATTTAGTATAGTTATCTGTTTACTGATTTAGTTGCTGTTTTTTAGGAGTTTGTTGATCATGGGATCATGTGGCATGTAGCTGCATATTTTTAGGATCTAGTTGTTGGATTTTTTCTGTATTTAAACATCATTTCAGATTAATGAAATATCAGATTTTAGAGTAGTAAATATATTTATTTTC
The DNA here is from genome assembly GCA_024138025.1 of Combretum micranthum. Classification (NCBI taxonomy): domain Eukaryota; kingdom Viridiplantae; phylum Streptophyta; class Magnoliopsida; order Myrtales; family Combretaceae; genus Combretum; species Combretum micranthum. The sequence goes on along the minus strand of JAMXBD010002793.1, from coordinate 67,934 downwards.
TTTCATGCCTTATTTCTAAAAAATTACAGCACAAAAATCAGATTCTTCCAACAAAGTGGTATCAGAGCTTTCTTCTTGAGGGACCTGTGAGTAAACACCCTTTATTTTTTTTCCTTCTTCTATGGATTCAGAAATTCCTTTCACTGCGCTTGCTCCACCTGTCTTCAATGGTGAAGGCTACCATGTTTGGGCAGCAAGGATGGAGGCGCACATGGAGGCAAATGATCTCTGGGAAGCTGTTGAGGAGGACTACGAAGTTCCCCCTTGCCTGTAAATCCAACCATGGCGCAGATTAAGAATCACAAGGAGAAGAAAACAAGAAAGTCAAAGGCTAGAGCTACATTATTTGCTGCAGTCTCGCGGAAATCTTTCTCAGGATTATGACAATAAAATCAGCTTTTGAGGTTTGGAATTTCTTGAAGAAAGAATATGAAGGAGATGAAAGGATTAAAGGAATGCAAGTTCTCAACTTAATAAGAGAATTTGAACTTCAGAAGATGAAGGATTCAGAGACAATAAAAGACTATTCCGACAGATTACTCAACATTGCCAATAGAGTAAGATTACTTGGCTCTGAATTTGATGATTGTAGATTGTATAAAATTCTGTAACTCCCTGAAAGGTTTGAAGCAAACCATTTCTTCACTGGAAAAACTAAGGATCTGTCAAAATTAGTTGGCAGAATTATTGAATTCCTTGCAGCACAAGAACAGAGAAGACTTATGAGGTCTGAAGGGTCTGTTGAGGCGCATTAACGCAAAAGTTCTTCAAGTCAAGAGAAAAAGGAAAGAAGAATACAAGAACAAGAAGGAAAACTTAGTTCTGATTCTCCTAGCATCAATGGAGGAACTAAATTTAATTTTCCTCCTTGCAAGCATTGTGGAAAGAAAGGTCATCCACCATTTAAGTGCTGGAGAAGACCAATCAGCAGTGTGAGAGATGTCAAAAGATGGGACATCATCAAAGATTTGCAAGAACAGTACTGGCAAAAGAATGTTGCACAGTAGCTGATCAGGAAGAGGAGGAGCAACTCTTTGCAGCAACGTTTTGCAACCAGTAGCTTAAGTGACAAGTGGCTTATTGACAGTGGTTGCACAAACCTATGACATTCGATCAAAATCTCGTTCAAGAGCTGGATACTTCAACAGTTTCTAAAGTGAAAATAGGCAATGGAGATTATATTGCTGTTAAAGGCAAAGGCACTGTGGCAATTAAAAGCTCTTCAGGTACAAAACTAATCAAATGTATTATTTGTGCCTGATATAGTCAAAATTTGTTGAGTGTTGGCCAGTTGCTTGAGAAAGGTTTCAAAGTTACCTTTGAAGCATCAATGTCAAATCAAGGATGCAGAAGGAAAAGATGGTTCAAAGTAATGATGAATGGAAAAGCTTTACACTAGATCCTTTGGAGGAGGAGCAAAACCTACTCTGTAACCAAAATCAATGCTAAAATTTGGCACAAGAGGATGGTCATTTCATGCTCTGCTCTGATTAAACCTACAAAGAAAAGAGCTGTCCATGGGCTACCTCACCTTACTTGAAGCGGATATACCAAATTGAAAAACTTGTCAAATGGCAAGCAAGCGAGGCTTCCTTTCAAGCAAGCACTGGAGCTACTGAAAAGTTACAATTAATCCACACAGACTTGGCTGGACCTCACAAAACTCCATCATCAAAGGGATAAGTATTACATAGTTTTCATTGATGATTATACTAGAATTGCTGGATTTACTTCCTTAGATTCAAGTCAGAGGTTGCTGGTATATTCTGGAAATTCAAGCAGTGGATTGAAACTCAAAGTGGCTGTAAGATTCAAGCTTTAAGGTCTGACAATGGCAAGGAGTACACATCTGATCAGTTCAATCTATTTTGTGAAGAAGCTGGGATTGAACACCAACTCACTGCTCCATATACTCCACAGCAAAATGGAGTGAGTGAGAGGAAGAATCGTACCGTAATGGAGATGGTGAGATGTTTGTTGTATGAAAAGAGCTTGCCAAAAGAGTATTGGCAGAAGCCGCACATACAGCAGTCTTTCTACTCAATAGACTTCCAACAAAAGCAGTGGAAGGAAAGACACCATTTGAAGCTTGGTATGGTTATAAACCCTCTTTGAAAAATCTTAAAGTGTGTTTGGATGCTTGTGCTTTGCTTATGTGCCACAAACTAAAAGATATAATTGGATAAAAGGCAGAAGTTGGAATTTTGTGGTTATAGCACTGTTTCCAAAGCTTACAGAGTTTTCCAGCCTCTTACAAGGAAAATTCTGATCAGTAGAGATGTGCATTTCATGGAGGATGAACAATGGAACTGGAAAGAAGCAAAACCAATATCATTTCCAGATCAAAGTACAAAGCTCCAGCTGAAAGAAGATGAACTGGTGGATGATGTCCCAGTAAGAGGCATGATTACTCTCTGATATTTATCAGAAATGTAATGTAGCTGTCCTTGAGCCAGCAGATTTTTGGGAAGCTGAAAAGGATCCAAAATGGAAAGCTGCAATAAAAGAGAACTTACCATGATTGAGAAGAATCAGACCTGGAAGCTTGTAAAAAGACCTGAAGACAGAAAAGTCATAGAGTGAAGTGGTTTTCAGAACCAAGCTAAATGCATGGCTCTATCAACAAGCACAAAGCTAGACTTGTTGTAAAAGGGTATGCTCAAATCTTTGGTGTTGATTTTTCTGATACATTTGCTCCGTAGCTAGATTAGAAACCATCAGATTATTGTTAGCTATAGCTGCACAAAAGGGTTGGAAAGTGTTCAACTAGATGTTAAATCTGCATTCTTAAATGCTTTCTTGAGGAAGAGATTATGTTGAGCAACCTGAAGGATTTGCAATCAAAGGGCATGAAGATGAAGTGTATTTGCTTAAAAAAGCTTTGTATGGATTAAAGCAAGCACCTAGAGCCTGGTATAGTAGGATTGATGAGCACTTGTTGCAGCTGGGTTTTAGAAAAAGTCTTAGTGAAGCTACTCTCTACATTAAAGGTGATGAAATCAATTTTGTTGTTGTTTCAATTGTATGTAGATCTGCTGGTTATGGGAAGTAATGATGAACTGTTAAGAAGTTCAAAGATATGCAGCATACCTTTGAGATGACAGACTTGGGACAAATGGTTTATTTTGGGAATGGAAATCAAGCAAAAGCAAAATGAAGTATTCATCTGTCAAAAGAAGTATGCAAGGAGATTCTGAAAAAGTTCAGAATGGAAAATTGCAAAGAGATAGCTACGCCAATGTGTCAAAAGAGAAGCTGAGCAAAAATGATGAAGCTGAAAAAGTGGATGAAACTCTTTATAGACATGGTTGGCTGTCTCATGTATCTTACAGCAACAAACCTGACATTTTACATGCTGTGAGTCTTCTATCTAGATTCACTAATTGTGCAACTAAAACTCATTTTACAGCAGCTAAAAGGGTGATGATATGTAAAGGAACACTGAATTTTGGAATTAAGTTCTGTGCAATCAGAAGTGTGTTTGCAGGGGTATTCTGACAGTGATTGGGCTGGTTCTTCTGATGATATGAAGAGCACTTCTGGTTATTGTTTTAATCTTAGTTCAGGTGTATTTCTTGGTGTTCTAAGAAGCAGGAGATTGTTGCACAATCTACAGCTGAAGCCGAGTTCATTTCAGCAACAGCTGCTGCAAATCAAGCCTATGGCTTAGAAAAGTGTTGCTTGATCTGAATTTAAAGCAAGAAGAGTGCACAGATGTGTTTGTGGATAATCACAGCTATTGCTATCTCAAATAATCCAGTTTTTCATGGAAGACCAAGCATTTCAATATTAAATTATTCTTTCTTAGAGATGTGCAGAAGGAAGGATCTGTTGGATTGAAGTATTGCAAGACTGATTTTCAACTAGCAGATATGTTTACCAAAGCTTTGCCAAGGAGCAAGTTTGAATTTCTTAGAGAGAAGCTTGGAATTTGCAGCAACTGAAGCAAGGAGGAGTGTTGAAGAATTGCCTCAGCTACTGCAAGAATTAGTCAAACAACTTTGCTGGATATTTTCATGTTTTTCCCTATTTTCTAGCTGATTTAGTATAGTTATCTGTTTACTGATTTAGTTGCTGTTTTTTAGGAGTTTGTTGATCATGGGATCATGTGGCATGTAGCTGCATATTTTTAGGATCTAGTTGTTGGATTTTTTCTGTATTTAAACATCATTTCAGATTAATGAAATATCAGATTTTAGAGCAGTAAATATATTTATTTTCTTTCATGCCTTATTTCTAAAAAATTACAGCACAAAAATCAGATTCTTCCAACACCACTCATAGCTCAACCGCAATGCACGATATACTTGAGAATCAGCACCATCGATGGGAATCGAACGTTGTAGTTTATATATGGCACTCTCCCATAAACGAGTATCCTTCTCTCCACTCATGGCTGAACCCACTGCAACAAGAGCTAGAGGCAAACGACCACACTCTTGGCAAACGATTTTAGCTAGAGATCTAATTTCTGTTTTATCTACAACATCTCCAACTTTTTCAGCGAATAATTGCCAAGCTTCTTCATCTGTAAGGTATTCAATTTCAAGAGGTACTGCTCCCATTTTCCTGCACACGTCTAAAAGCCGTGTAGTTAGGACAATCTTAGAACCTGCTTGTTTTTTAGGAATGCCTATGCTTGTCAAATCAATACAGTCCCAAACATTGTCCAAAATAAGGAGAAACTTCTCCTTTGAAGTCTATTGTGAATTTGTCCTGCAATATCTCTATTGTCTACCCCTTCTTCTATATCTGTACCCAGCCTTTTAGCTATGTCTTTCTGTATTCCTTTTCATCGACATCCTTAGTCAACTGGATAATATGACCCTACTATAGAAAGAAGTGCCTTCCAACTTGTTGTTTAAGGCTTTTGTAAGGGTCTTACCCACTCCTCCAGGTCCCCAAATGCCAATCATCCATACATCATCATTTGTCAACATGTTCATCACTCGCCTCAAGTTTCTTCCCGCAGTTGTGCCATCCTCGATGCTGGGACTCCATGGATTTGCTCAACCGTTCTTGTCTGCAAATTGGCTCGTATTATGAATTCGTCCCTTGGTCTATCATTTTCTTCATCTTTTTCCGCAACTTGCACCGCAAGAACGCATTACCCGAAAGCACAAGACTGTTGATCAGCATTAGGAATTAGAGAGTTACCTTTCTGCTTAATTTTGGCTGCTTCTGAACCCAATGTCGATCTCATCCGAGCTGCTCATTCCCCTAATTTGGTTTTCCATAATGCTTAGCTGTTGTAAATAATTCAGAAGGATTTAGGCTCAGTCAGAGCCTGCATTGAGTTTTTAATCTCTTCATAACATGGACGACACAAAAGACGAGACACTACTTCAAACAGTTTAGCAGCCATAGAAGCAGCAGTGTTTACAAGAAATTCCATTTAGAGAGATAATTTTAGAAAGGAACGATAGTGTAAGGGTGTGTTTCAATAGTGAAAGTTTGCTTGGCTGTAATCAAGAAGAACTTCTTGTTGGTTTATAAAGATGTAGTTGTTGCAAAGTCTTGGCCAAGTCTTATTTTAATCAAAATGCCTCTGCCATGTGATGGTGTCTTGGTGGTGGACAAGGACACATCGGAACTTGCTGATTAATAAGCAAGTTACACTCTCGGAGATTAATGAAAAAAGGAAAAACTCTAGACAACTAAATCTTTGTTAGCTGTATGTCATTATAATTTTGGGTTCATCACGCCACCAAAAATATATATATATATATTTATATATATAGTGGGTCCAAATAGGCCAATAATTCAACCCTTATCTTTAAGATGTTTTATATAAATTCTTTCATATATTTTTAAATATTATGAGTCCTATATCCTTTTATATATATTTAACAAAAAAAAAAAAACATATATATATATATATATAAATATGTGTCTTTTGAATTTTTGATAGAAGATCCTTAAAAGTTAAAAATTCACTAAGGACCTCAAAAACGAGACCCGTACCAAAATTGTTTGCTTCTGGAATCTGGCTAGTGCAACTTTTTACTAATTAGGGTGTGAAATCCAAAAGTTTGCTAATAATAAAAGATACAGTTACGTAGAAAAGATTTGTTTATTTATCAAGAGAATTATATGTATCATATAGTTTTTAAAATAAATTACACAAAATCAAATTATGAAAAAAAATTATGCGAGACACAATTAGACTTATATCTCATGTTAGTTATGTGATACACCTACTTTTACAAGTTTATCCGAGTAGATCATTATACCGCATGTTAGAATACGATATTTGTATAAATTCTTATGTCTTATTTTCAACATGTGACATAGCAATAGTAGTTTTACAATTTTTTTTTTCTAATTTATATTTGTGTAATTTTTTTTTCAAAAATATTAGACACATCTATCACACCAGTTAGAAGTTATTCATAAATCAGGAAAAAGTAAATACAAGTTACCTACAAATTTAGTCGTCGTGTGTTTTTGCTGATGGTGTATTCATCCACGAGAAAATTATCCACTTATTAATCTGTTTAAAAATTATCTATATAAACTAATATATAATAATTATTAAAATATTAATATAATTTGTATATACAAAGCCATCTTAAATGCAAAGAAATTCATTTAGGTTTCCAAAACCATGTTAACACCTTATAAAACTTTTGAAACTTTCAACTTTATCCTTCAACTCTTTCAACAGCCTTCCTTTACAATTTTCTTTTAAATCTTACCTTGTTTCTTTTTCTTTTTCATTTTCCCTCCTTTATTCACCTATCATAGTTTAATATTTTTTCCTTAAAATGTTTTAACAAATGGGCGAAGAAACAGTTCTTCGTAGGAAACCTTGACGCGCTTCTTACTTTTGCTTGAATAGCTAAGGGCAGAGCAATGCTTTCCCTAGCCCTCAAAACTGTCGCCAAGCAACTGTCGTTAAAGATGGCTTGATATGTGATTTTACATTTTTTACGAATGTGACATGTTTTATATGCGATTTTTGTGATTTTTACAAAAACAGTAAAACTTTCTATTTATAGTAAATGATGTGTAATATGCGATTTTATAATGTATTAAAGTTTTAAAATTACATGTTAAATATGCAATTTTTTAATTAAAACTAAAATCACATATCTTAGATTCTGACTTTACATTGTTATTATAGTAATTAAAATTATGTTATTTTTATTTAAATAATTCATTTTTAGGATTAATAGACTTGCATTAAACCCAGTATCTAACTTGTCCTGGCACATTTATACTTGTTTTTCGCTATCTGCTAGTGCTTTTTTAGCATCTAACGCCTAATAACACTAAGCACAAAAATATCTTTTCAAAAACTAAATTCATCCTTGAAGTGTGGGACTGAAGGAGAATACGCAGACGGTGAGACTCGTCAGCTGAGAAGTCACTCAAGGAACTATCTCTCCTTCGCAAGACAAATAGATTGAAAAGTTTCTTTTTTTTTTTTGTTTTTATAAAAGACATGTAAAAAGAAATAAAACCACAAAGGATTACATTATATGCAAAGATTTGACCATTGCAGGGAATAGAGATAAAAGATGTCAAATATAATTATGATTTATCTAAATTTCACTCCATGTTTATCTAAGTTGCTCAAATAGTTTACGGTGTCGATCTCGAGGTTTATAATATATGGTTTATTACCTTATTATTCCAATCAAATAAGTGTTAGTTAAATTTATACGTCAATATTATTTTTAAAAAATTTAAACAGATATAATTATGTTGAACTCAAGTTTATTGTGAATGACTTGGAGTTAAGCTCCAAGTCAAATTTCTAAATTTAATCAATCCTAAACTTCAAATTTTAAAATTAAACTCAAGTTTAATAATGTATTATTTCAATTCAATTTGATTCCAACCTTAATAGAGAGTGTGTGTGAGAAAAGTATTAATCTTGTTATGAGTTTTAAGTGACAGAAATCAGGATCTTGCAACTGGACCAACGAAATGAATTGCTTGTTCGATATAAAAGGAGTCAAAACAAAAATAATTCATCATCAATCATGCAATTCCAAATGACTTAATTGTTGGAGTTTTTAACCTTTAGCTTGGCGCTTTCATTGAACCGAACTAGTGAATTAGGGGCCAAAAACGAAATATGAAAAAAAAAAAAAAAACATTTGCTAGAATGAAAAAATATGGAAAGAAGAAAAAAAAGGTGAAAGTAAAAATGTCTCTTTCTCTCTATTCCAGTTTTAACATAGTAACTTCATTCTCAACTCCTCCTTTTCTTATCATTTTCAATAATCAAGCATTGCGCAACAACGAGGATGAATGGTAGAGCACATGAAATGTTCATTAATAATACGTTTGGTATGCAGGAATGAGCCGAAATAGAATTGCTATTCGAGCTTTCGTTCCTTTTTCAATGTTTGGAAGTGTTTTTAGAAACTAGAATCGCGATTCCTTGGAATTAACGATTCTGACTTTTAGAAGGAATTCGATTCCACCTTTTCAAAGACGGATCACCATTCCATTTCATCTATATTTATGATTATTTCTTTTAATTTCGTTTTTACCCTACGCATATTTATTATCTACATTTAATATGAAGAGTATTTTTGATAAATCTTATTAAATCATTCCATTATATTCCATGACTATATCCAAACATAGGAATGAATCTGTTATTCCTTTGTTCAATCCATTCCATTCCTACAATTCAAATCCATTCCATTCCAGACGATTTCAATGTACTAAACACGACATAGGTTGCTACTCCACAAAACTTGTTAAAAAGGATCTCAAATTAAGTCAAGGTATTTATAAATTGCTCGAACTTGAGTCGACTCAAAATGACTTGTTTACTTAAATAAATCAAGCTCGATCTCTCATTTAGAAAAATGAGATTGTTAGTTTAATTTAGGCTTGCAAACGCACCTAAGAGTTTTATTTATGTATTTATATAATATATAATAAAAATTAAAAGCTAATTTCTATAATTTAAGTGTATAATATAATATTTATTCATTATCTATTTCTTTTTATTTATACATTTATTCATTTTGTATATTTAAATCCTTTATTAGTTTTAACATTATCTCATCTAACGTTGCAAACAAGGCAAATTTAGTGCACGAGTCCAACCGCTAGTGAACTAATTGAGCTTAACTTATAAACGAATTGAACATAGGCTTGAATAAAGTTTATTAAGTTAAATGAGTTGAGTTTGAGCACTAGTACGTAATTTTCATGTCCAATAAAATCTTAGCTTGTAAACACAACATTTTTTTAAATAAGTCAGAATTGAGCCTTTGAAAGCTTAGCTCGACTCAACTCCACTCAACTTAACTTATTTGTAGCCATACTTGCCAAAGAAAGAGATATAAGTTTCAGTCAATGAGATAAATATGACCATGCTAAAAAACAAGTGCCTTCTAACCTGTTGTTTAAGGCTTTTGCAAGGGTGGTCCTACCCACTCCTCCAGGTCCCCAAATACCAATCATCCATTATCATCCTTCAACATGTCCATCGCTCGTTTCAAATTTCTTGCCGCAACTGAGTCATCCTCTATATTGAGGACTTCATGGAATTTCTCAACCATTTTTGGTAGGTTTTATGATTTTATTCCTTTGGATTATCATTTTCTTGATCTTTTTTTGCAACTTACACCGCAAGCATGCATCCCCCATGAAGCAACAACACATTTGATCATCATTAGGATTAGATGATCTACCGTCCTGCAAGATCTTGTCTGCTTTTGAATTCCAATTGTCTCTCATTCGAGGAGCTTATTGCCTCAATCTGGTTTGCCATATCATTATCTGCTTCCAGTTATCAAGAAGGGATTCACGTGAAGACAGATCCTGAAATGTGTTTTGAATATCTTCATAACATGGACGATATAGAAGACGAGCTACTGCTCCCAACAAGGAAGCAACTAGAGAAGTAGCGATATCTGCAAGAAATGCTATTTAGAAAGGGAAATTTAGGAAAGGAACTGAAATATCCTGAAAATTTCTTACAAATAAATAAAAATAATAATATTAATAACCAATAATGATTTATTGAAATGAAATACATAGAACACTACTAGAAAAATGAATTTAGGCAACACTATACATAGCAACGGTTTGATAACCCTTGCCATAATTTTAATATGTAACGGTTAATGCAACGGTTATAAAACTATTACATAATTATTTATCTTAAGCAACGGTTCAATAAAAAAGTGTTACCTTAGACAATTTAGGCAAAGGTTATATTACAACCGTTGCCACTTTTAAATGTAAGGCAACAATAATAAACCATTGCCTTTTTCACTTTAAAACCAGCGCACGAATAGATAGAGGGAAAAAAAAAGCGGGTAGAAAGAGGGCTTAATTTCCATCAGCAATTGCGTCTCTGCCGATTTACCCCCCTCTCTCTCTCTCTTGCTCTTCTCCACTAGATGCCTCCTCTCCAATCATCCCCCGTAACTCTCTCTCTTCGAATATAAACCCTAATTCTCTCGCTCTCTCTCCCCTTCTCTTTTCAAAACTCTTTCTCCCATTCTCCGAAGTTCGATCTTCCCATCGCTTCTAGCATTTTTCGTTATTGAATTTAGGATTTGATGGTTTACGTTACATATTAATATATATTTTTTTTGTTTTTATCTGATTTGGTTTATGTCTGCTAGCTGGGGTTTGATTGATATTGCTTTATATGAGCTGTTTGTTTTATACTTTAAATTAAAACCCTTAGATTTTGTTTGTTTTTGTGAAAATTGGGTTCATTTTGTTCGGTCGAGTAGCATTGTGTTCAATTCGTCTGGGGCTTTGTTAGATTGATGTAAAGAATTGATCTTTGCGAATCAGAATGTTGGTATTGATCTTCCACATTTCATTTTTTTTTTCCATTTAACAGATCTTTTCTTCATTCGATTCGCTTCCTCACAACATAAGAAGAAGAAGGTGGTAGCTGAACCATTTTAACAAGAAGATAATAAGATACTTCTTGTTTCCTTCTTAAGGTACTCTCTCTCTCAATCAATGCTTTAATTTTTAATCTCTGTTTGTGAAGTAGGAGAATACATATATGTGTGTATGTGTGCCTGTTTGTTCCGGTGAGCAATTTGCTTTCCATTTGGTAATGAGGTTGTAGGTGAATGTAGCTATAAGGAGGAAAGATAATATGAGAGAGGTTTTTTTTTTTTTCAAAATTACTGTTTAATTTATCATAATTATTCTTTTTGCAACATATTATTTAATACAAAAACCTTTTTTAAATATATGTTATATTATAAATATAAAGCATCACATATGTTTATAAGCTTAAAATTTTTAAGCCATATAGTTTTTTTTATCATTACAATAGAAGATGGAGATTTGAACTTGATAACTCTACCTAAGAAAGTAGAGAAAATACAACTAGGCTATAAGGTCATTAGATTTTAGGCTATATGGTTATGGTGTTTATTATAACATAATATTAGAGAAGAGATGTTAAGTCCAAATTCCTACATACTATTAACTTCAATCAAAATTTGAGCCACAACTAAAAGAGTGTTAATATAATAAATATAATAATTATTTTAGATCAAACCAGTAAACTATAATAAAGCATTACATAAGAGGAAATCAATCCAATTAAAACATATATCTATTATTGCACAGCATGCAACTTAAAAGCTCCGTAGTGTTTTATTTGACTAGAATAAAATGAAGGTAATATTAACCCTAAAAAAATAATAAAATAAGTATTTATTCTCTCAAGGTCGAATGTGTTATTTCACCATAACTAACTAAATATTAAAAAAAGAAAGATAACTAAACTGCGATGAGCACTCTTTTTAAACCTTCCAATATGACTTCATCTTCTAATTGTGGTTCATAAATGTGGGGCTCTTTCACTTCAAATCCAGCGTCATCCTCAGCTTCTCTTTTTGAATTCATTATTGATAATCAGATCCTTAATTCTATTCCCAACAAGGTGTTTCAAGTATAGAATGTCTTAATTTGTCCTTCCTTTTTCTTGGATGTGGCAAGCACAAGAGTATTTCCTGAAAAAGACCCTTATTATTCTTCTTTTATGCAATAGAACAGATCGTTTTCAGATGAATTTCTTCATAATATTATTGATGTGTACTTAGTTTTAGGCACAGCTGGTATACTCTAATATAAGGACCAGTGCATATGCTAAATTCTTAGTAATCTATGTATGTTTGATGGGTTAAGATATATTTAAAATATATTACTTAATATTTTTTTGTTTCCAGTAAGATTTTACTCATAGATAAAGGAGACAAACGATGGATGTCATATCCTAGAACGAGTAATGAGTATATTCATGGATTGGAAGAATTCTTGGATATGGCTTTTGCTGAGGCAGCTCAAGGAGAGGAAATTGCTTGTCCATGCAAGAAGTGTTGTCATAGATACTGGTACCGTAGAAATATTGTTTATGAACACTTGATATGTGATGGTTTCACTCCGGGATATATTGAATGGGTTTTTCATGGAGAGGGATCATCATCAAGGTTTAACCAAAATGTTGTAGATGATAGTGATGCCAATGACAGTTCATTGCCCATGGAAGATGATATTGATGGGTTATTGTATGATAATTTTAGAGAAGTAGCTACAGAATTTCAAAACAATGATGAGGAGATTAGAGAGGAGCCAACTACCGAGGCTAAGAAATTTTATAAATTGGTGGAGGAAGGCAAGCAAGAGTTGTACCCTGGTTGTAAAAATTTTTCAAAACTTTCCTTCACGATCCGGTTGTATCTCTTTAAATGCATCCATGGATTGAGTAATGTAGCATTTGCTGATCTTTTAGAGTTATTAAAGGAGGCATTTCCTAATGCACAAATTCCGGAGTCTTTCAATAAAGCAAGAAATGTAGTAAAAGATTTGGGTTTGGATTATAAAAAAATACATGCATGTCCAAATGATTGTATCTTATTTTGGAAGGACGATGAAGAAGCAAATCAATGTCGTGTTTGTGGTGCTTCCAGATGGAAATGTGTTGAAGACCTTCAAAGAAATAGTGACAGCCAATTTAAGCACCCAATTCCTGCAAAGGTGTTGAGGCACTTCCCATTGAAACCTAGACTTCAAAGGTTATATATGTGCTCAGAGACAGCAAAGTCTATGAGGTGGCATATGGATGAACGTCCCAAAGATGGCTATATAAGGCATCCTGCTGATGGTCAAGCTTGGAAGGATTTTGATTTAAGGTATCCCAATTTTTGTCAAGAGCTTCGCAATGTAAGATTGGGCTTAGCTAGTGATGGTTTTAATCCCTTTCGTACAATGAGCATTGCTCATAGCACATGGCCAGTTGTTTTAATAAACTACAATTTGGCACCTTGGATGTCAATGAAACCTGAGAATCTGATGTTGTCCTTGCTTATACCAGGCCCAAGTAGTCCAGGAAAAGATATAGATGTTTACTTGCAACCATTAATTGAAGAGTTGAAAGAGTTATGGGAGTTTGGAGTCAAAACTTATGATGCTTTCAATAAGCAAAATTTTATGATGCATGCAACCTTACTTTGGACCATCAATGATTTTCCTGCTTATGCTATGTTATCAGGTTGGAGCACTAAAGGACGATTAGCGTGTCCTTCTTGTAATTATGGAACTGCTTTTCGACAATTGAAGCATAGTAGAAAGACTGTGTACATGGATCATCGCAGGTTCTTGGATACTAACCACCCATGGAGATTTGAAAAAAATCTTTCAATGGCGATGTAGAGGTAAGGAATGCACCAATTCCTTTGTCGGGCATTGAGGTATTGGGTTTTACTTCTAATTTAGAGAATGTGTATGGAAAAAAGCAAAAAAAGAAGAAACAAGATGGTCCATGGAGAAAAAGGTCTATATTTTTTGAATTGCCATATTGGAGGTATAACACATGTCGCCATAACTTGGATTTGATGCATATAGAGAAAAATATATGTGACAGCTTGCTTGGAACACTATTAGACATTCCTGGCAAATCAAAGGATCATGTGAATGCTCGATTTGACTTGCAAGATATGGGCATTAGAAAGGAACTTCATCCTATTGCTTCCAATGATTTCCATCGTGTAATTTATGCTAAAGCTTGTTACACTATGACTTCTGAGGAGAAAAAAATCTTTTGTACAGTCATGAAAAATGCAAAATTACCTCAAGGTTGTGCATCAAATATTAGTCGGTGTGTGCATATTTCAGAGAGGAAAATTTCAGGTTATAAAACTCATGATGCCCATATTATGATGCATTATTTACTTCAAGTTGCTGTTAGGAAAACTCTACCAAAGCATGTGGCAATTCCCTTGATCAGATTATGTGCCTTTTTTAGAGGGATATGCAATAAAAAATTTAAACCAGAAGATCTTGACTATTTGCAAAATGAAATTATTGAAGTTCTTTGCCAGCTTGAAAGGATTTTTCCACCAAGTTTCTTTGATATAATGGTACATTTACCTATTCATTTGGTTTATGAAATTTGGCTTGGTGGACCTGTGCATTATCGTTGGATGTACTTCATTGAGAGGTATTTATGTGATTTGAAAAGTTTTGTTCGTAATAAAAGTCATCCAGAAGGATCTATAGCTGAAGGCTACCTAGCTGATGAGTGTTTGACATTTTGCTCAAGATATATGCATGACGGTGTGAAGACAAGATTGAAAAGGAGGTCAATGTTTTGGGAAAAAAGTAATGAAACAAATGGGTCATCATTAGTTTTTCCAACGATGGGCCATCCAATAGGGGGTAAGAGAAAACGAAAGGCTAATGCAATTTCTTTAGATGATGTTTCTTGGGCTCAAGCACATCGGTACATCTTGTTTAATTGTGGAGATGAGCAAGTTGAAAGATTTATCAGGTAAAATACAATTTTTTCAACAAATTTATTTGCTATTTTTTCTGATTAATATATTTAAAAGCACTTAAAAGTTGAAAATTTTACCTATGTAGAGAACATCAAGAACTACTAAATAGTCGAGGCAAAAGGAGTAGATGGCAAAGTGCAAGAAGCCATAGTAAGGATTTTATAAAGTGGTTTCAAGATAAAGTTAAGCAAGAGCAAGTTGCGCCTCATATCATGTGGTTGTCAAAAGGTCCTAACATTGTGGCAAAGAAATATAAAGGATATTTTATTAATGGCTATCGATTTTACACAAGAGAACGTGATGCAAGATGTAAAACTCAAAATAGTGGAGTTACTATAACATCATGGACAGATAGTTTTGCATCTTCAAAGGATCAAAATCCAACTAAAGGAGATGTTATTTACTATGGAGCCATTCAGGAAATCCTCAAAGTAGATTATTGGGGTCAATTTGATTTTGTCCTCTTCCGATGTGATTGGTTTGAAGTGAAAGTAGACGAGTATGGACTTACTCGAGTTAACTTCAATAAGCTATGTTATTTGAATGATCCTTTTGTTATGGCCTCACAAGTTCATCAGGTTTTCTATGTAGAAGATCCTATTGAAGAAGGATGGCATTATGTCATGGAAAGATTGCCTAGAGATTTGTTTGATCTTATTGAACAAAGTGGATCGAACGTGCAAAACATTTATTGGCATGAGCAAGCGATACAACCAAATCTTATTGATAGTGAGGATATTGAAAATATTAATCTATCTCGAGATGATGAACCAAGAACAACGGTTGACATGCCTATAAACATGATGAACCCTCAACCTATAGTAGATGATAATGATGAAGATTCCGATTTTGATGATACAGATTGGGATTGGATGAATCCAGAATGTTCATAAGAGATTAATTTTGTATATGGTATCAAACATGTTAAATAAAGTACTTTCTTGTGTTTTTTTTTTCAATTTTTATTTACATTTGTTTACATCTTATTATGAGACTAATATATGTGTGTATGGTTTTTTTCTTCTTTTTTGGGTTCCAGGTGAAGGTATAAAATGAATAAACTAAGAAAAGATCCTACTAAGAAGTATGCTCCAGGGATGCAAAAGCCATCATCACATTCTCAAGGCATTGTGTTACAAAAGCAAGGGAAAAATCAATTGTCAGGGCTTTTGAAGAAATCTGTATCTCATGGTTCTTCACATCCGCACCAAATTCTAGGACAACTTCCTCAACATTCAATAGGTTATTCTTCAAATTTTTTAAGGATGTTAAAAAGAAGTCACACATATCAAGAGCTTGAAATGGAAGAAGAGGAGAGGGAACAATTGGAAGAGATTGAAGAAAGACATTGTGAGCAACTAGCAAATGAAGATGAACAGCAAGACCAACATTATCAATACCAAGAAGATCAAGATGAACACCAAGAACAGCAACACTCACAACAAGACAATCAAGTTGATGCTCTTGGAGATGAACAAGATCCTAAAAATAAAGGTATGGAATTCTACTTCTAAGTCACTGAAATAATAAAAAAAATTACGAATATTGTTTTTTTTAGCAGTTTTGATTTGGACTGCGTGGTCTAGTTATGATATTCAAGATGACTGGAAATTTTATGTTACCAATTTTCTGTGTCATTGGGTGTTCATTATGTAATTTGAATTGGATACTGAGAAAGGGATGAAACACATACTAAATTAAGATTAAAATTTTACATACTAATCAATCCATTTGCTTATGGTTACTAACTTTGAGAGGAACTGTTGGTTGACCCAAGTGAACTCGTTGAAAGTAATTTATATCATTGTTGGTTTTAAATTGTCTGTCATAATCTTTCTAGAATTCATGGTGTTTTTCAGGTATAATTACTATTTTTTATTTTTATTTTGTTTTGGTTTGGTATTTCTGTATAATTTTTTTTTTTTGGGATGTTTTGGTGTTGGGGGTTTTGTGGGATGATTTTGGATTTAAGTTAGTGTTGGGTTCGGTCCATTGGGTGATGATGAATTGTCTAAAATATCTCATAATTATTATTATGTTAATGATTATGTAGGAGTAAGGATATGATATTTTGTCAATAAAAGTTGAACAAAACCAGTCAGTGGACCCCAAAAATCACAGATGTTAGCAACTATGTGTGCGGTAGCACTGTCGTCTTCGTTTTTTTTTTTTCTTTACGTTTCTAGATTCCCATGAAGTTCCATACCAAATTATTGAAACACATACATGAGAGAAGAGATCGGCTTTAGTTAACATGTATATGTGGGATCACTGCTAGATCTTTGTCCTAGACGGATGAGCATAGCCTCCTCCTCCTCCTCTCGATTGGCCAATTTCCAGGACTTAAAAGCTTAGAGAACACGTCTATGGTTGGGAGTTAAACGACCCTTGAGACCTTGAAAAGGCACCTTATCTTTTTGTCAATAATTTGCAATTAATTAGGTTGGAGTATATACGTAAATTTATTCAACGCTGCCCTTTGGCTTTGGGTAGGTCCCTAAAGTAAATTATATATGGTTATGTAGGATTCATAGAAAATGGATTACTTTAGATGCAGAAAACGAATTCGTATATGCAGAAATCGGCATGTGCTTGTTCTTGAATGATGACTGTTCTCATATTTGACTATATCAGTAAATTGTATGATCCTGTATTCTTATGCTATATTTGTTCTAATTTTTTTATTAACTCATTTAGAAAAGAAAAAAACCCGAGGACCAACAGTAATGAAGGAGGTGCATGCTCGTTCGGAAGAAGATCGTAAACCAATTATTTTGAATGAGTATAACCAGCCTGTTGGTCCAGATGATCGGACTTTGAATGAATTTAGCAACTTTTTAGGGACTTTGGCTCGAAATGCAACTCTTGCACCTTTGAATGTTGAGACTTGGCATAAAATGACAACTAAGGAAGAATTGTGGGAATATGTGCAAGTAAGCTAAATATTTTTTTAACTTTTCTTTTCCTCTTGGTTTAATTAGTTAAACATTCATTGAACTAATCGGTTTACTATCATAGAAAAAATATGCAGTTCCTCTAGAAGGTAAAAAATGGGTCCTTGAGGCGATTGGTGATGACTGGAGGATTCACAAAAGTAGATTGAAGCAATCATATTATACAAAATATATGACTAACAAAGAAAGACTGCAGAACAAGCCAAAAAATGTGCCAGAAGAACAATTTAGATATCTTTTGAATTATTGGAGTTCTGATAAGGCAAAGGTATAATATATTTGTATCATACAATGAATTTTTGTATTGTTAATTTTACATTTAGAACTAAAAAACTAATTATGATTTCTTGGATAAGCAGAAAATGTCTACTATAAACAAAGTGAACAGGGGAAAACAGAAAGACAATCATACCATGGGACCAAAAACATTAGCTAGAGTGCGTAATGAATTGGTAAGAACTTTATCTAGTATTATTTTATTGCTATGTAATGTTATTTGCAAATTAATTATCACAAGTTAAGTGATAATATTGACTATCAT
Source organism: Combretum micranthum (assembly GCA_024138025.1). NCBI lineage: Eukaryota > Viridiplantae > Streptophyta > Magnoliopsida > Myrtales > Combretaceae > Combretum > Combretum micranthum. The sequence continues at coordinate 49,647 of JAMXBD010002793.1, read as the reverse complement.
TTCATTTAGCAAAATGCAAAGGAGGATAAAGCACCGCCTACTCGTTTGGAGTTATATATTGCTACTCGAAAAAGAAATCCTGAACGAGAGTACAAACAATCTGATGAGGATGTACAAAATAAAATTGTGAGCATTCTTCTCTTTTTTTTTTTTTTTTTAAATTTATGATGGGATCCTTTGTATTGGTACATATTGAAAACATACTTCTAAATTATAACATGCACTTAATGATGGTAGGCACGAATGGAGGCATTACAATCTCAACAATTTGAACAAGATGAAGAAAGTAATGAAACAGTTGATGTATTTTCTGAAGTTATGGGAAAAGAGCATAATGGACGTGTTAGACTTTATGGGAGGGGTGTCACTTCATCTGTTTTGAAAGAAAAAGGAGTAGTTAGTAAGTCATCTTTAAGAGCACCGCAAGAATTTATAGAATCTATCAAAGCAGGATTAAAGGAAGAAATGCAAAGAGATATGGAAGTAGAACTAGAACGAAGAATGCAACAACAAAGGACTGAAATGACTAAGGAAATCATGTCAATGCTTCTATCACAACTTCAAATGGTCAATCCTAGCTTGAATATTGATGCTAACATCATAGGTAACTTGGCTCCAGAAGTAAGGTCTCCCGGTGATGCTTGTAGTGCACCAAATCAACGTACTTTATGCAATACACAATCTTCAAATGGCATGCATAATCCTCCGATCCAGGTAACTTTTTGATGGTTTATATGAACATTTTATGTTTAAATACTTAAATAAGTTTTTAGTAATAAATACGAAGAATTCATATCTAACACTATTGTTTTCTTTTGTTCTTTTGTAGGAAAATGATGTTGAAAACAATGAAGATTAGAGTGGATATGCCGAAATCTTCACATGATAACAAATTATAGATATCTTCCACTTCTTAATGATTTTGAAGTTTGTTTAAATATTATATCATATTAGGAACCTTGTTATTAATTTGTATGATGGTCATTTTGTTGTGACTACTGTTTAATTGTATTCAGAACCTTATTATTCCTATCTAGCATTGTGAACTCAAACAATTACTCATTTGAGTACATTGAAAAGTTATTACTCATGAGATTTCTAAAGTTTAATTATATGCAAAGATATAATTTGTGAGTATTTATTATATTTAATTTATATTGTAACATAAAAGTTTATAATGTTTACAGGTTTTGTAATATCGAACTCCAAAATAATAGATACTAAGATTAATTATTATCAACAATTATTACATTAAATCTATGATATAAACCATTGCACTAGCTCTTATATCCATTGCTTTAAATATTGGATAAATTGTTGCAATTATATTTAAAACTGTTGCAGTAGATATTCATAAACCATTGCATTAGCTTTTATAACCGTTGCTTTAGATATAGGATAAACTGTTGCATGTTGATATGAAAACCATTGCAATAACTTTGCATAAACCGTTGCACTAGTTTTCATTATCGTTGTTTTAGATATATGATAAACCGTTGCAGTTTATATACCAAACCGTTGCATTAAAATTTATAAAACCGTTGCTCTTTTGTGTTTGAACTGTTGCATATGCTAAACTTAAAACCGTTGCTTTAAACTAATATAGCAACAGTTCCATTAAGTGTTGCAGTTGAAGGTATTAACCGTTGCCTTAAGAAAAGGCAACAGAGGTCAAATGAAACGGTTGCAAAACTGTTGCCTAAAATCAAATGCAACAGTTTAAAGGTCTATAGCAATAATTTGTGACCGTTGCCGTAAACATAAAATGTTGTAGTGGAATAAAAATTGGATAGTTTTAAGAATAAATAAAGTAGCACATAAATTAAAAATATAATAAAAGTAAATAATTTAAAAAGTGAAATATTAACAAATATGTGTCGTATGTCATAAAACAAGCAAGATACAAAGGATTTTAGGTAATAACTCACTTAATTAATACAAGCCATGAGAGCATATGAGTAAATTACATCTCATACATTCCTTAATTGAAATATGTTTTTAAATTGTATAACCGAAAAAATTATTGTTCTTGAAATCGAAAGTCTCATTATTTTTGAAACGTAAAATTATTTCTTCTAAAACCAACATAATCTAAATAAATTCTAAAATGGTCAATTTTCTATTATTACGTTTGAATGAATATATATAATTCTTGTTTTTACTCTAAAAAAGGACTGACCTAAGAGATAAAAATTACATATCCATTTGTTCCTTCTTTTTCTTGTTTTGGGCAATTGAAAATCTAGTTGTTCCAAGCTTCTACTGTGAGTGCACGTGATAGAAGCAAACTGTGTTAACCTTGGGGAGTGGTTGGCGGTTGGCGATTTGCACCTCGGTTGTGCGGATTCGCTTTCAAGGCAATGGTATATCCACGACACAATTGAGATTCTTATTATGTGGATTACCTATTATTTATTTGTGGTAATATTTCCTACTTGAGTATAGATACGCAGTGACCTACTTATTGCTTGTTTAGGATAGACATCCTAAATGAGTTGATACTTAAAACGGCTTAATAAATGATTGATTGTTTGTATGTGATTGTTGCTATACCTGATCCAAGGGGCAACAACCTTGCTAGGCATTGCTAGCATGGTAGTTAGATGCTTATGCCATCGAGGATGGCTTGGTGGATAGCTGATAGGGGAAACGTTAGCAGATAATGTCTATCTATATCGGTGAGAAGTAGCACTTGTACGATTTAGGATCATGGGCTTCGTTAAATTGAATAGTGTGATGGACTGAGATAGGTAAAGATGTCTAATGGCTGTGACCCTTAGACGAGGCTATTACTTTGATAGAGATATGAGATATAGGTATTCGGGCTACCTATATCAACATTCTGAGTAGTTGCTGCTACTCAAGAATCTTAGGTTTCCCGCCATGTTGTCATAGTGTGAGTGCTCTACTGTTGATTTACTCCATCTTAATTAAATATATAAATTGATGGTTGTTACATGTGCATTAATATAGGAACGTGTGATCATATCATGTGTATATGTGTTACTGTTGTACTGGTTTTCGACTCATTCCCTTTTTTTTTTTTTTTTTTTTTTTTTTTTTTTTCAGGTGATGATGATGATGCTTCTATGGATGCTTTGACTACTACGGATTGGATATTGATGAGAAACTTGATGAGCTAGACGTTCATAGGCATTGGACATTGTTTTGTTATTAATCTAAGTATTCAATATTCATATTACGAAGTTTTAATATGTTATTAAGAGATTATTTATTACTACTTATGAAATTTAAATAAAAATCTCCTAATTTAAATTTTATTAAAAACTCACTTAGTTAAGTATAGTATTTGTGTATAACGTTTAAGTGTTACATGTGGCGGAACTGTTGGTGCTCTTACCGTATTTGGGGCGTGACAGGAACAATAGCGCAGGAGTATGTTTCAGTAATGAAAGTTTGTTTGGATGTAATCAAGAGGAACAACTTGTTTGTTGATAAAGATGAAGTGGATGCAAAGTCTTGGCCAAGTCTCATTTTAATCGATAGGCCTCTGTCATATGATGGTGTCTTGGTGGTAGACAAGGGCACAGCAAGTTGATGGAACCTTCTGGATTTTCTTTTTATTGAGAGTCATGCTTTCCCACTACGTGATAGACTAATTTAACATAATGTGGGAGCCTCTTTGCGTTTCGATTAGAACAAAAGGAAAAATTAAGATTTCTCTTGTCTGTAAATGAGCCAGTTGACTAGAAACCAACATTAGAAAATTCGTTAGCTGTACTAACCTTTCATTGGCGATGTCTACATCAATGGCGCCGTCTGCATTTTCTTTTCACTGAAAAGACAAAGCTCACCCACCACGACAAGGCCAGGAGAAAGACAATGTTAAGATAAGAGGGAATCTTTTGCGAGAAAAGTTGCCTTTCAGATTGAAACAAAGTTACATACCTCTTCTCTGTAATTGGGGTAGTTGACTAGAATTTACGCCAGTACATACTGTATATTGTATGCCAATATAAAACATAATTATTAATATATATATACTCTCTTTATAGGGTTAATAAAATTTAAGCTTACATTTTATCAAACACTAGTACGAGATCAACACAAGGAAAAGACTTCGCTGTGAAACGTTACACCAGAGATCCCATTTCGACTCACACCTGTTAAACCATGAAGTTTTGTTCAGACCTTTTTTCAATTTTTCCTTTATAATTTACTTTCTTTTCTGGTTTTTATGTTGTGCTCTATAAGTTCTTTTCGTATGCATTATTTTCTATTGTGGGAAATAGTGTAAGCTTTTGTCTCAATCTTCATTAGCTGTATATTAATATGATAGTGGTCCAAATAGGCCAATAATTCAATGTCTTAATGACCAATAATGCATTATTATACTTTTCTTTTCAAAGATTCCTTTTTCGCGGACGTGTTTTGATAAAATATAGAAAATGCATGACCCAATTGATTTGTCCCTCCTTGTTTGTAACTTCTCCGAACTTTCTTAGAAAAACTCTTTGATAGTAGTTTAGGTTGGAAAAACTGTTTGTGATATTAATTATGATGTTTTGTCAATTTCAGGCTAGAATCCATTCGTTAACTAATCACATCATCAAATGTTCAGTCCGAATGCCTTAGAGATGTCCACCGTACTAGGGATGCAATCGGGTTAGGTTTGGGACGGATCATATGAACTCAAACTCAAACCTGCTACACTATAGGACAAACAAAACCTGATTCTATAACCTTATAGGGTTTTTCTTTTGGGCCCCACATAATTTACTCTAAAACCTGCCACTTGCTCGGTTACTAGCTTGATTATCAACCCGATTACCTGCCTGACCACCCACCCAATTATCAATCAGAACCCGCCCTGCTTATTGTTTTCTTTTTTCAATAGATTCAACAAACTTAAGTCAATAAAATAATACTCTAATAATATAATAATTTATCTTCTCTTTGTCAACCTGTTTTTAAATTTAGCTTGTTACTATGTTTACATCTAGTAAATGTATTTACTTTTTTTTTTTTTTACTATGACTAACGAGTCAAGTGGGTATCCATTGGGTTCTAGTAGAATTTAATCCCAACTATAATATTCTACAAGGTTTTTTACCTATGTCCAAACCTGACCCTATTATCCTATAAAGTTCAATCCTGTAGGGTTTTTATTGGGTTGGACGGGGTCGAAAACCTATTAATAGCCGACTTGATTGCATCCCTACACCATACATTTTAGGAGAAGTCTGAATGTCTTTCGTTTTTGGAGATGCCTTGTGCTTGTTTATGGATGTAGACACTAATCACCATTAATATATGACTACATTAAATTTTAAAAATGGGGTCAACAAGTCTAAAGGGGTTAGCAAATCTAAAGATGACCTATAAACTGGCTCTACGTGGAAACCATGGGGCCACACCTGAGTGAGGAACAAATATTATTAACTTTTTTTTTTTTTGAATAATGTTATAAGCATTATATGAATATGTTATGATAGTATCAAAATGATTTAACTATGTCAATTTATGCAGACAATGAAAATATTATGAAAATAACCAGAAAGTTCTCTCTGGTGCTAGCCATTATGACCTACCAGCAAAGACAAGTAGCAACCATACCACCTTATGACGTAAAAAAGGCAGTCTCTAGCTATACTTCCTTTATAAATCATAATTGTATAGCATTACCCGTTAATGTACACTGCATAAATATATATATATATATATATATATAAATACAACACAATAAGTAGATTTGTAAATGCCAACCCCTTATCATTAGAACACTTACGTTTATGTGTGTTTATATGCATATTTTGCATGATTTAGCTTTTAAAAATGTGGTCATATCTTTATATTTCTTGGTTTTTTAAATAAAAAAATAAGAATTATTATGATTTCCATAACAATCTTAGAAAGTATAATTTGCACACAAATGATGTAATGATGCTGAAAATTACGTAATTCTCCTAATGTTTGTAATCCCTCGACAATATATATATTTTGAAAATTTGCTTTATCCTATGGTTCTTCTTTAAAACCACAAATTTATTAGAATTCACTAATTCCACCTTATCTTCTAATTATTCTATAAAATGCAATTGTGTCCAAAATCTTGTATAGTAAAATTTTTACACATCTAATAACAAATTTACCGGCCACCTAAAATTTGTAATTGTATCCTAATTTAGGAACTTCTATAGTTCTATTAATAGAACTATTAAATCCATCATTTGACAATTAGAATTACCATAGGAGTCTGTAACGCCCTAAAATAAGGCATTACAACCCGCCACGTATCCTCTCTTGATTAGGACACGCTAAGGCTATAATTTCCACAAACAACATGAATATCACCTGTATAACTCTCAAGGTATATATAAAAATTTTAGTCCTCAATGAAATAAATCATATGATAAGAATATAATTCCCATAATCAACAAACTAGACATTGTTGACATAACTGCAGGTCAACAAGTCAAACCATGCCCTAAAACTGTCACCACATGAAAACTCCAAATACAACTTAAAATTTCAGTAAACAAAATATAAATCAATCATTAAAGTCTTCTCTGATCCATCCTATATTATCTATGACTATACAACTAGTCATCAGCAGGGTAGTCAGGACCGCCAACACCATCCCCATCCTCATAGATGATATCAAAACCCGAAAGATCGTAAATCACATTATCATCACCTGCACCTGAAATGTAATAGAATGAGCGGCGAAGCCCAGTACGACAATATCCGATCCAATTCAAGCAAGATTATGCACAAACAACATGTATAAGTAAATGCAACTAAACTAAATGCATACAACAGTTTATTATCTAATTTAGTTTAGCAAAACAACACAGTCCAGAATCTAGTATACGTAAATCCTGAACCCAAAGTAACTCAGACTCTGCTATAAAAACATCCAACTGATTTGAAAATAGGTAATCATATATACATATATGGATGAGTGGGTACTCCTCAAACATCCCAATTCCTGAACACCTAAATTCTACCGGAATCATTTTTTAGCACGAGTCCATTCGGGACAACCTCACACTAAGATCATCAGGGTGCCTTACCAGTATCACTGTCTGCCAGGTCTCTACTGGTCAAAGCCAACCACAACCAGACAGACAATTATTAAGCCAAATATTTATTAAGTTTATTATGAAATTCTGTTCCTACATCCATTCATAAGAATTCTAATCTACAAGCACATACAACAAACAATGGATTGGTCGTACCTTTCTAAATCTCAGGAATATAGATCGAATCCTTTGAATTTGATACCAACAACACAAAGTCAACCCAAACTCCACCAATTCCTATATCCACATCAACAACAGTTTCACAAACTCCAAATGTCCTGTTACAATATATATATATATATATCAACAGACATGATCGCAATATCTTAACAATCATGAATTCTCCAAAAATCCTAACCTGAAAAGAAATCTCCGTTATCTGCACTGTCTATTTTGATCAATCTCCACAATTATCTTCAAGAATAATAAGGAACCGCACTAAACTCTACAATCATCAATTATTTTCATCAAAACCCTAATTCGCAATACATTAAGATTGTTTATATCGTATTTTGTTGGAATCCATAATAGAGGAGATTTACTTACTATTTTGATTCGCTAAAACCCGTCTCGCATTCACCAATTCACTGATCTTACACGTGCTAGGGCTTTTCTCCAAAATCCTTCATATAAAAATTCAACCAAACCCTAAGAAACTTGTATAAATTGTAAAGAATCCCAATGAAAAGATTAAGATTACTTACTTTGGATTAGAAAATATTCTCCCGATGATATTCCAAGCATATATCTCCAAGAACTCTCCAAAAATCTCTTTCACGAAGGAGAAATAATATAAAGAAAAATTCTGTCGAAAATGATTTTTCGCCGTCTCGTATTTATAGAAATTTGCTCATACGCCGACCCTACGCCGGCAGCGTACTTGCAGATTTTGCTGGCTTACACCATACGCTGGCCAGATCTACACGAAGGCCGGCAGCGTTCGTCGAGGCTTTGATTTCCAGAATTCAAATCATCCTTCATACACCGGCAAATCTTGGACCTACGCCGGCGGCTTTTATGCCGGTGTAGAAAAGAAACCCTATGAATGTTGGCAGCTTTCCTCCCAGTGTTAAGAAAAACGCTACTGTTCCCATCCTACGCCGTCTGTACTCGGCGATGTAGATTTTCCAGGAGGTGGCGTACAATGTATTACAGAGTAAGCTGGCAAATTTAAGTCCTAGGCCGGCGACGTTCTTCACCAGAGATGCCGGCCTTTATTACAGAAATTAAGAAAATAATCCAATTGATGCCAATCTTGTTCTAAGACGAAATTGATCAAACTTAACCTATTTTTAACATCAACATAAAAGGCATATTAGAATCTAGTGGCTTGTGAACACTTACGACTTAAAATTATTTAGTATATTACAGAGTCCATGCAATAGGTGTTTCAATTGTCTAATCATAGACGTATATAAATCTAAACAATTAAATAATTTATAGAGTCAATCTTGCTATAAAATGAACAAGACCATATAATTTTTGGGTTTAGTAAATAACTTTCTTCTTCAATGGAAAAGAATTACAATAAAACATTAATGGCCATCCTTAAAAAGAATGTAAGCCATCAAATAGACTCTCTCTCTGGCCAGTTGTCTTTTAAACTTTGTCGGGCTTAACTATGAAAGTCATGTGTGTTTTGTATGAGGATTAAGCTACACATGCCTAAAAGGAGTGATATGATAGGACATAAAGGGTAAATAGAAAATAAGTGTATAGAAAAGAGAATCAAGCAATTTCAAAGTGCTTGAATACACATGTGCAGCTGAGGGAATTATAAAACATCAAATCTCACTAGCTTTGATGAATTGTAGCTAAGAGGAAGTTCAAAAGTATGACGATATATGCTCAGATGTATCAAATAAGTTCCTTAATTCATGAAAAATTAGAAACTCTATTATGTAGGAGTGAATCAATGCAAGATGGATTGGATATGTGACTTTATCCATACTTGTACCTTACCATGTAAGGTATAGAATAACAAATTTTGTACTAAGAATCTATAACGTAATATCTTTCAATCATCCTATACCCTATATTCTATAATATTTATAGGATGCAAGTACCCTATGAAACCTATAAATTTAATCTTTCTTTCTTAAATTTAAAATTTATCTCATATTACAAGTAATATAAAATATTTTATGTAGCATGAAGGGCAACTTTGCCTTCATATATTCACTATAGTAAACCATGTTTTAGAAAGTAATTTTCCAATATCACAACATCTTTGATTGGCCCTAATTTAAATTATTTAAGTTCATTAAATATTTTTAGGTATCAAAATACCTATTATACTCAAATATAACTTTTTGAGCCCAAAAACACTAAAACTCTATTAATGGGCCTAAATAGGAATTTAAAAGGCCTGATAGTTAAAACTTAAAATAAATTCAATTCTTTTGGGTTTATGTCTATTTCTTAGGTCCAATGCCCAATTTTGCTGAAATTGGACTTAATTCAATATTTAAACCCAAATCCACCTAAGTAGGCTCAATTATCAATTCCTTAAAGCCCATAACTCCTTAGTTTAGGATCCCTAAAGCCCTAATACTTCTTACCAAGAAATTTAGTCTGTTATACTCATGGGCTTAATTCAAATTAGTTAAGCTTAATACCTAAAAATGAATTCGATTCAAGACATCAATTACGATCCTATATGTACATATATTTGACATCGCCTTAATGAATAATTAAATGTAAAATAATAATCAATATGAATTTGATAATTGAATTATATACCCTACCCTTTAAGCTACAGGGTATTAGATTCCATATCTAGAACCTACTTTGTAAACCCCGGTTTTCCTAGTAACTGAGTAAACTTCGGAATCGGAAACTAAAACCCTAAACCGGATTAGCTTAAGCTTAAGAGAGAAACCTAGGAACCCTGGATCCGGCATTCCTTCGTTTTCAAACTAAAAGAACTTTTGTAAAATAATTTAATGTGGAATATTGTTCTAAAGTATATTTCAAACCCTAAAAAGACCTAATTTCAAAAAATTTTCTATTCAGGGCCTTCCCGAGATCCATTACGGAAAAGCAAGCCCCCAAACTCGAAATTCGAAAAATATTTTGGAAAACTCTTTAGAACCGAAATTTAATAATGATTTCAAAAATATAAATTTTATAATTTTTTGGTTTATAAAAATTACAAATATAGCTTTTTTCTCGCATTTTCTTTACTACTGATAAAGTAATTGTCTTGTTTACTATTCATTACTATTCACAAGCACAACCTACTACACTCACAAGCCACTCCCTACTCTTACATCCTTACAAACACTCAATTACATTTTCTTTTCCAAGAAAAATTTGTCTCTTAAAGAATTTTTACAAATTAAGACTTTTTATTACATAAATTACAAAACAAAATAATTTAAACACTCCCCTTAAATTGTTTTATTTTTCTTCTTTTTCTAATTAAAACAAACCCTAATTTACTTACTATATATTCTTTTACATTTCTCTCTCTTCATTTACTTCATTTGTTTAAAAAAATTACACAAATACTCTCTATTCTTCCTCTCTTGCCATGACCAACATCTCCCCCACACACGCACTCACACAAGTTTATTTTTCCACTCCATTCTCCTTTTATTTCAAGCTTTAGGTGATGGATCTTAAACTTTTCTATACTAAACCTTGTAATGGCAAGACCATTCATGAGTGTTTTCATATTTAAGTCCCCATGAGTACTTGTTAGGGACAAGAAAATGCTACTACATGAATATCAAGCCATCACAAGAGTAGATCTTGTGTTTAAATGTGTTTTATTGGATTATCTTCATGTTCATGCATGTAATAGTAGAGTAAAGTGGAGATCTTGCATAAAAATCCCTGTTCATGTTTTCAAACTCCATTTCATGTATGATAAGTAGTAGATCTAGCATCTAAATGCTCATATCATACTTGACATTCATGATCTCATGGATATTTTGTGTTTTAATGCATTAATGATCATAAAGGTTTTATCTTGTGTATATAAATATTGTAGTTAGTAGATCTTTAAGTATATGAGACAAGAAACTTAAAAAGGAAAAAATTTTTGTTTGAAATGTTCAAATGAAAATTCGGATGACTTCAAGACCATGCATTAAAAACCCTTTTATCAACTCTAAAACTTGTGTTTTATATGAAAAATGAAGAGTACAAGTAATAGATATCATTAAATAATGATTTTTATAAGTTGAAATGAGATTTGCTAAGAAAAATATGCAAAACAAAGAGTAGAAATAAGATAGGAAATTTTGTGTTACTAGTCAACTTAAGAAATTCGTAATTTTGGAGTATTGTCATGAAAACACCTATTTTCTAAAATCAAAATAAAAGTTTTATTTAAGAAATGAAGTCCTTAAGGGATAGTTATAATAAAGCCTTAAATTTTAATATATTAAACAAGTTTTTCTCAAAAGAAATCATTCAAAAACTAATTTTTCAAACTTCGGATTTTGGAATAACCCCTATTTGAAAACATGTTTAGAAAGTGTAAAATGAGAATTTTCATGTACAAATGAAGGTCCTAAATAACAGATATAATGAAGAATCAATTTTAATAAGGATAATTAGATTTTCTTAAGAAATAATTCCAAAACGAATGGAAATGATCAAAGTTAGGAAACTAGTTTTCTTAAAAGTAAATATTCATGGAGTCTCACAAAATAAAGAGTTCTATAATTTCCTTTTATTAAATATTGTCAACATCATGCATACATCAAGCTCATAGCATGCCATTCATATAGTAGAAACATTACAAACATTCACAAAACTATTTTTCGGAATTGGAAATTGCTACTGATCAGAATTGATTAGAATATTTCGTAACCCAAAAATTTTTCAAAACTTGGAAATAATATTAGAATTAAATAGATCTTTCAAAGTAGATAGAAATCGATATATAATTTGCGAAATTCCGAGTTAAAATGACCAAGTTATGGCCGTTTTAAGTTAGGACTTTTGCAAATGACGAAAATTACGGGTTTACTAGTTTTGTTAAATAGTTTGGATTAGTTAAGTGATGAAATACTTATTAGGGTATTTCTTTTTTTAGGTGACCTCGAAATAGACGATTCCCTACCACCGAATTACTTTTACTAAAAGACCAGCGATCCAATGGCCAAGTGAGTATTACTTCCGATTCCATTTATTGTATGTGATTGTAATGATAGTTGCATTAGATATTTGGTAAAGATAAAATGGATATGCATGATGGGATGAATGGGAATTATGTATGGTTATTGTTGATTTAAGCAATTGAAAATAAGAATATCGAAGCCGGGTGATTAACTATTGCGTGTATAGATGAATTAGGATTGATTGTCTACAACTATTGATTGATCACTTAAGGAATTTGTATAATTGACTATTCGGAATTGAAAATAAATATGGACTCATTCATATCATAAATGGGGATGCAACATTAGCATTGGTTGGTTGCCCGTGATCCGAAAGGGTGTAAAAGTTGGTTTATCGTGATCCATAAACGAATTAATGAGTTGTTTAATCGTGATCCACAAATGAATTTATAAGTTAGTTGACCGTGATCTTAAACAGCATATTTTAGTAGTACCGCAACATTCGTTAATCTGCTAACCTGGGATGGAGGGCGAAAGTCCATTCACATATGATTTCCTGCTAGTCATATGTTTGTTGAATCCATATGTTTGATGCATATCACTTGTCTGACTAATCACTTACTTGTATGATGTGTTATGAATGTGATCTTGGAAGTTCTCACTCACTAAGCTAATATAGCTTACGTCCCTATAGTTTTTATTTATTGCAGCACTAGTTCATATGGCTTAGACAGAGGCAACCTACCACTCAGGTACAGGAGCTAGGCGTTTCTTTTAGAAGTTATATTCAATTTTGTTTAGACTTCTATAGGAAACCAAGAGACTCTGGATGACTGTAAAAGACTTCTAAACTATATTCTTTTGTGGGAGAATGCCCTTTAGATTTTGTAACTAATTATATATGTGTTTTGATTTATTTTCTAATGCTATTGAATGCCAAATTAAATCTTTAACTCCATCGGTTCAAGTATTCTATTGTTGTAAAGGGACGCCTTATATCTATACAAAACTCCCAAAGGACTAAGGTAGTAATTTGTGAGTCTTATATGGAATGTGGCGGACTGTTTTGTTTAGGGTACCCCTTGAGGCATGACATACTTGATAGACATCAATTTCCAAGAACAAGAAGATTTATTTTATTTAGTTATTTTATGATAATATATTAATATTTTTTATTAGTTAGGTTCTTTAATTATTTTATGTCATTAATTTCCATTATTAGGTATTATAATTAATTTACAATTTATGAGAATTAGTTATATCCATAATCTATATTATTTAAGAAAGTGGAAGGGGTTTGATGTCTATACCTCCCTTATCCTATATAATTACAAAAAGCTCCTTTTAGGAAAAAATTTATTTCAATTTTACTAACTTTTATATTACTTATCAATTTATTTTGTAAGGGCATATATGAACATTTTTAAATTTTCTAATTCTTCACAGCTGTCCACAACTTTTAAGGACCATACCCATATGCAAGAGAAGCACTTACTGCATAAGAGAAGTCATACTAATTTCTTATAATAGCTTTATTTAATTTCTATTCATCCTATTATCCCACTTCCCTACGTTTTTCATGGAATAAGTTTTTTATTTCAAATTCAAATATACAAAACTATCATAAAGTATAGTTTTTCACAATGGGATTCAATGCAAAAACAGCAACCTGATAGTGGTCATTAACGGCAACATACAATATGTAGGTTCACTATCATTAAGAAAATTTTCTGCTTCTTGATTGCCTATACAAAAAAAGAATTGATCGTAGTATCATATAACCAAAAAAGAAGAGGGAAAAAAAAAGGAAAAAAGTTCAAAACTTCATAAAAAACCTAGTTTGTTTTAATAAGGAAGATTCTTTAAGGAGGTAATAAAACAGAAAAGAGAAACCAAAGATCGGAACTTTATTTCTGGTAATGTAAATAAATGGGAGACACTCGAGGAATGGAGTATCAAAGAGAAAAATAAGAGGAAAAAAAGGTTAATGGCATATCAAGAAGGGTTAAGGGTTATTAAGATCTTGCCAATAACATGTAAGAGTAATTCCATTATTTTCATTATGAGTATGGTTAACTATTAGAATAATACTCATCAGTAGTAGTTTTTGTTTCCAAATAATAAATGTTTAAATATTCACATTTTTTTATATTTTCTATATTTTTTTCCTACAGAGCTTTCCAAGCCTTTTTTCACTACAAATTAGTGCTTATATAATTTTTGATACCAAGTTTCAAATTTCTACATTTTCTTTTCCTCAATATCCTTGATAAGCTTTTACTTTGTTATTTTTGGCTAACTGATTTCACCAAAATATTTAAGATCATCTTTTTACTAATTTCATACTAAATTCTTTATTTTTCTCTAAACAATTAAATGCTGTGGTTTTATTTTATTTTTATTTTTTTTTATTGCTGTCATGTTTACAAATAGTTGAGGTCCTCAAGAGTGTTTATATAAACTTTAGCAAGCTTTCCTAAGACGTGGAGATGATCATCATGTACCTGACCTTTTCAACTCATATTTCATACCAAAATATTGATTACTAGATAAACATGAAAAAGGGAAAAGAAAAGTAAAGTTTTTATTTTAATGAAATTTTAAACATGTATAAAATATTTTATGATTTTAGTTGCTTTGAAGTATGATGAAATTTTCTATCCTTTTTGCTTTTGGGATGGGGGCAAGGAATTATTACTGATGTATTAAAGGGTTTTATTAGGTCTATAAAATGTGTTAACATTTTTATTTAGCACTTAATTATTATTATTTTTCAAAATTTTACATGCTTAGTTTGAAATTACTTATCTATAGCATTATGGTATCTTCAATGCTTTTCAAAAAAAAAAAAAAAAAGGTTGGAATAGTTTAAATGATGATGATGATAGTATAGGAGTTTTTAGATGACGATGTCTATCATAGTTTCATGTGTTTTATTGATTAAAAGGATATACTTAATTTATTTTGTTTTTTTTTATTTATTGTAGGTATTTTGTGGTTTAATGCAAAACTTGATACAATTCGTGGTTTATGAAATTGATCGATCATCACTTACAAAGTGCTAAAAAAAAAAAAGTTGATGTTTGCACTTTTATTGGGATGTTTCTAATTGGCTTTATATTATTGTATATAATAATTATCTTTAAAAAAATAATTCTATAAGAGATATCTGTATGTTTTAAACCTTATTTTATTATGATCTTTGTTATAAATTTTCTTAAATTCATTTTTTTTATTATCAACTTGAGACATATAAATATTAACATATAATTGCATGCTTCAATTAGATAATGAAGATGATTAGGAACAACATTTATTCAAATAAAAGTGTGGTACATGATGTAAATAAAAAAGTCGCTTCCTTTAGTGGATTGACTTCATATTGCGAATTTGACTTCTAATTCTAACTATAAGAAATTCATTCTAAGCTTTTTTTTTTTTAAAGATAATCTTAAAACTTATATCTATTTTAATCATAGGACATCCAAAATTTCAATTTGCATTTGTAATAATTTAACTTTCAATAAACTTTTTTCTAAATCTATGGGGAGAAAATATTTAATCTTTGGTTATATAGATCTATATTATTTAAAGGGAAAAGATATTAAAATTATTTTAGTTATTATAATAACTTTTTCTTAACTTAAGTTTAAAGGAAAAATTGCAAAAGTCTTTTGTACTTAAAATTTTAAAAAATGTTATAAATACTAATAATAACTTATTACACCTGCAAGGTGGGTGGGTGCATAGTGGCTAGTATCATATAAGATTGACGAGAATCTTAGTTATATCTGTTATATCTTATAAGAGTTATATTTTTCATAAGTTATTAGATATGGTCAATTCTATTTTGTTTTATATGACACTTATACCTTAGAGTTATTAGGGGTTCAGTAGATAAGCTTGTAACATGATATTATCAGCAGAGATTTTATGGCAACAACCTAAAAGAGAGTGTTTTACTCTTCTTTCTTTGAACTTATCAATTCTTATAGATTTATGGTATTCAATAACTATAGATCTAATTGTGGTGACATTGTCTTATCAATTAGATAAAATTCCTTTTTCTTATATAGCTAATTGTATGTTATATTGATTGTAATTAAGTAATAGTTCGAATAAGTTATTGGTGTTATATCCAATAATTTAATTTGTTCATATCCTTTCCTTTCTTTATTTTCTAAATTAAATACAAAACATCTGGAAAATATTTAATCTTTACTAGTTTCTATAATTTCAATTCCCTGGTTATGGAATGAATTATTCATGTCGTTTTAGGGACATCACTACCCTATGGCATCTTTTACCCTCCCTTTACCTTGTACCTTATAAAACCTACAACGTACATGGTACCATACAAAACATACTGATATTTTTTCTTTATGAAATCTTTCTCTATATATTTTTCCTTCTTTCTTTAGCTTTAAGTTTATAATCTCTTATATGGTTTCATGAAATGTGCAACATTATCTTATTTTCACATATCTAATGTGAAAAAAAATGTGGAAATAATTTTAAAATATAATCTCTTAATATCATAAGTTTTACAATATATAGAATTTCTTTATGTAAACAGATATCCATGGAACCTGTTTCAATTATATTAACAAAATTATAAAACTTGCAGCGAATTCCAAAATTCAAAAGTTTGAAGCTACTTCAATATTAATTGGTCTTGGATGATAACGACTATCTCTATATAATTTAAGAGTTGAAGTATGTACATACAATCATAGTTCTTCTAGGAAAAAAAAGTTATTCCACAATAAAATAATATAAATTCTTTTATACAAAAATTTCCAGAAGGTACAATAAAAATAAAATATTGAATAAAGTGGTTGCAAAAATAAAAAATGAAGTATTTTTATGTAATTTTGATATTTAACATATTTTGCAATATTCAACGAGGTAAATACATGATACCTTCAAACCTCTACCTTCTAATTAGGTTATAGGATTGGTACATAATATGAAGACCTTACTTTTTCTTTACCCTTTGGTCATAGGTTTTGAAAAATCTATACCAATACCTTATCTCGTAATCCTTAATATCCACTCCAATCGATATGGTCGAGTAAGGTACGAGTGGGTATCTATACATAAGGGTTAATTGCTCATCCTGTAATCTCCTTGATTTTACATAATCCAATTATAATAAATATTATAAATAAAATATAGAATCATAAAAAACTATAACAAAAATATCAGAAATCATTCCAAATTTTTCGCAATTTAAATTTTTAAGTATGAACAAATTAGAATAAAGAATTTTTATCACTAAGACTTTAAAAGTTCATAATAAAGATTAAAGAAAACTATTTAATATTAGAACCTAAGTTTTAATGTTCAAAAATATTAAAACCTTTAAGTTAGATAATTCTGAATCTATAAAAACTAAAATTCTGATCTAATCTAGTAATTTATAATTAGTATAAAGAACTAAGTAACAAATATAAAATTAAAATTAAATTTCTAATATAATAAAAAGTCTAGAATAAATTTATAAATAGAAATGAATTCATATGTAATTTCAAATCTTAAAAATTTATAAGTCGAATTAAGGGAAATATAATTATTAATTTATCAAAATACCATCAAACAAAACTTTTAAACAAATAAAATATAATTTACGATAGTAGATTAAAAAACTGAAAAGTAAAAGTATTAAACTAAAGATTCCATGTATACTATATATTCAAAATATTTAATATCGTTAATATGTAAATTTTTATCCAAAAATATTATCAAATCAGTATTTATCATACGTATTATTTAGATCCACAAAATTAATTTTTTTCACCAATTTATATTTTTCCTCACTCCTTACATATTTATTGGTTATAAATTTATTATCTTCTTTTTGTTTTTGTATTTCCATTCATCCTAACTCACTTGCATTTTTTTTTGTTACAATTTTACGTTTCTTCTCTGTATTTCAATTTGAACTTCTCTTGGACGCGACAAATCCTAAACAAAAAGCGAAAAATCAACACATAACACATATCTTTAATAGAAATTCTATGTATACCATAGTATTTAGAATATTTAATAACGTGAATATGGAATTTTTCATCTAAAAATATTACCGAATCAGTATTTAATATACGTATCACTTCAATTCGTAAAATTGATTTTTTTCACAAATTTTGTATTTTTCCCCACTCCTTGCACATTGTTGTTATAAATTCATCATCTTCTCTTTATTTTTGTATTTCTATATACCCTATCTTTTTACATTTTTCTTATTTTCATCAACTAAACAATATTCTAATATTTTTTTTCCACAAATTACGGAACCCCTATGTATCACATACACTAAATACACGGCCAACATTCCCTCATTTGTGTGCAGCCATAATACATCTCAAGTTGATTAAATAATGCAACTATTTGATCAAATTTTCACACACACCAATCCAAGCAATCCAGCACACACACACACACTTATACACTTAAAAACAGCACACACAAACTCCAATGAAGCTCCAAATTCGGATGGAGCACATGCACAAACCGTCCCCCTATACCTCCTCTTTCTTCTTCTTCTTTCTTCTTTCTTCTATAAATATAAGCTCCTAATGAGCAAACAAGCAAAGCCATTAATATACAACCAAACCAGTATACAAACGCACCCTAGTAAGCAAAAAACACCTCTGAAAGCAATTCAACACAACTCAAATACATCCTCTATTAAAGCACACAAGCTGGATGTAAGAACATCAAGGTAAGTTAAGCTACTTTAATTTGTTATTTGTTAAAAACTTTGGTTTAAGCTAACTCCTGATAATCTTAGGATAAAAAGAAACAACTCCAAAACGGATTACAACAACACACAATAGCTCAAACAAGGTAAGATAAGTAAACTTGAGTTACACCATTTTTTATCTGAAAATTATAGATTTAGGATGAGTTTTGATGATTTGAGATGTTATATGTGTAGAAAATATCATGTACAAGTGCTTAGGAATGATTTAGAATGAATATTGGACATGTAAAATGCAGAAAATAAGCCTTGAACCAAGCTTGAAGATGATGAATAGTACCGCTGGTATTGTTCACGTGAATAGTAATCGAATTTTGCAGAAAAATAAAAAAAAATCATAATAAATATATATTTTTTTCGAGTTGTGAATAATTACTAGTAATATCTTATTAATTTCGAAGTGAAAATTATTTTTAATAATTTTTAGAATTATTTTTATTCTTATATAGTTATTTAAGTATATGTGTATGTAATACTTTAGCATTATAAATGATATAGAAAAATATAATTTTATTAATTCCGATTATATAAAATCTGGTATTTTTTTTTTAAATAAATTTTATATTAGTTTTATTATAAGCTAATTAAGATATAGATTGTGTGTATATGTATTAGTGCAAAAAGCGTTAAAACTATATTTTTATTTATTATGATTTTTAAAGTTAGTAATTTAAAATATAAAAAAAAATAAAAAAATATTAAATAAATAATTAATTAATTAATAAGATTTAGTTATAAAATTTGTTATATTTATAAATGTTATATTATAATATTATATATATGATTATGATTCTTATTATGATTCTATGGTTGTTAATGATGTTAATGCTATTTTATCATCATAATGATGTGATTATTTATTACTACTATTTAGTGATATTATTATTATTATTAATCAGTTATTTTTAATATTATTATTATTACTATCCTTATTATTAATTTATTTTATTATCATTACCAATGTTAGTATTAATAATATTGTTAATGATACTATTATTATGATAATTGATACATAACCAATTATTAATTATTTTTTTAGCACTAATGAATATCATTTATCATATAAAAATATATATTATTATAAATAATATTATTATGATACTAACACTATTTATGATTATTACTAGTTTATTATTACTTGTTTTTTATTATTATTTTTGTTATTTTTAAGATTACTACTTTTTAATACAGTTATTATGAAAATAAATTGGTATTACTAACAATTACCTTATAATTAACATTATTAATATTACTGATATTATTCATTATTATTTATATTATTGTACTTTTAAAGGAAATAAAAGTATAATAGTTGTAAAATACTTATTTTATGCATAAGAATGGAAATTTAAAATAAGATAAATTTTTGAATAATGTAATATCGTTTACATAGCAAGAAAATTTTATGAAGTATATAAAAAGAAATAGGACGACACTAAATAATAGTAAATAAATACGAGTACAATAATGGGTCGAGTAAGAACAATATAAAACAGCAATAATAATAATAAACTATAAAAATATAAGCCTACTAAATATCAATTTTTCAATGCTCGATAGAAATATAAAATACTTTAAGATCAGACAAGAAAAATGAAAATAAATATTAAATAATAATTAATTATCATAGGATTATTAAAGGACCAATGCAGATAATGCAAATTAAATTAAATATCAAGATAGGACACCTAGATAATTATAAAAGTTTAGTTACACTAATTATATTATGTTAATAAATATTTTTTAATAATAAGTGACAATGAATTGTAATTAATATAAATAAAACTAATATATCTTAAATGAATATTTTATTAAGTAAAATCATATTGGATTGATTAATAATTAAAATAAATTTAGTAATTGAATTTAGGCTATTAGTTTCAATTAACTCAGTTTAGATTAATATACTAAGTAAAACCCATAAAAAGAAATGAGTACGTAATTTCTAAATATGTTTAATTTAGAATTAGCGTAAATAATAGTATAGTTATACCATAACTAATTTGGTGAATATGTTATGTCAAATATCTTATTTTCGGAACTAATAAAAGAATAGATTAGTTAAATAATAAATATCTGTTTATTTCATTTTCATTGGAAAAATAGATCAATTCTTGAATTTCCAGTAGCATATTTCGATAGTTTAGCAAGGACCACAGGTGAGTAACTTTGACTTTGTCATACTATTTGTGCTTGTAATATAGCTGTATTTATAATAATGATGTATTAAACCAATATGTATGTGAGATTTAGGTATACTGCATGATGTTTGGTGTATGCTTGATTGCCAAAATTATATTATTATAAGTGATAAGTTTATTGGATGATAATTACTGTATGAAGCATGTTGATATTGTCTGTGAATTATATGATCACCTTAAACCTGACTATAAGCTTTTGAAACCATAAAAGAAAATGATCATGCATTACACGATTTGCATAAACAGCATTTGAGCAAGTGACAGCCTACTACATGTTAGTATTTCGGCCCTCTGATAATGCTTGGTTGACCTAGCTAAAAGCTATTAAAATCAACGCAAGGTTACCTTTGAGTTGTCGTACTATAGGAACTAAATGGTAAACGAAGGACGCCGCTTAGGTTATCGCTTTGAAAGTACTAACACTTAGTGGAGTTTCTAAGGCAGAAAACATGAAATGAGAGTTTTAAGATATGGTTAATTTAAAGAGATAATTAAAATGAGTATTGATGTATTCCTGTATGCTTAGTCTCTCCTGGGTAGGTAGGCCATAGCAATGTGATCCTTCAACCCTGATGAGAGGGCGTAAATCTCCATCTTACTTTGGATTCTAGATCATCCAAGCTTGTAATGTACATATGATTGATTGTTACATTGCATATGATTGGTAATTATACTTGATTGTTATTTTTTGATGTGTGGTTTGGTCAAGTTTATCTCATTGAGCCCGTGGTTCGCTCACCTCCCAATAGTTTCGATGCAGGTATAACGCTTATTGGGTCTGGGATGGGATGTGTGAAGAGTGCTTCTCCATTAGGCTATAGTGAAGTTAGACACATAAGTGGCATTGAACTTAGAATGTAAAATTTATTATTTGTATAAATAAATGAGACTTTATATTTTGTAAGTTAGAACTCAATTTCATTATTTGGTAAGGGATACCAATTCTCTGCGGCCTTGGTAGAGAGTTGACAACCGGATTTCATAGTTGAAATTCATAATATAAATATATCATCTATATCATAGACATTGATAAATAAATAGAGTCTTGTGTACTCTGACTTACAAGACGGCTATCATATTACGGGTGCACACGTGGTATGATAGTTTTAGATTAATCCTACTAGGCCCTCTTTTGAGGCGTGACACATCCCCAGAGAACTATTAGTTAAGTTCATGAAAATATAAATATATATGTATTAATTTTATATTATTTTAAAGTTTTCTATACTTATATATGAAAAAAGATATAATATTGATACACATCACCGAAATTATCATAAAGTGACTTTCATTGACCGACATACTGGAATCAATCGACACAAAGTAATTTTCGTTCACCGCCCGCATGGCAAATTTCTATTTTATTATTATTTTTCATTTTATTTACCCCACGTAATGCAAAAAGAACTCATGGTTTGAATGAATAATCAATTTGCCACACTTTCGATGAAATTATTATCTTTTTATCTTACACATTGAATATATATGTGCCAAACATTAGGTATTAATTTAATCTGACGATGTGTAACTGCTTCGGTCTTTGCCTTGATAATATTAGTTTGATTGATGGAACTTCCCCCTAATAAAAAAATTTGTGCACATCAATACAGCAGGCTAAATTTGTCGATTTGCGGAAGGGATTATTAGCATATTCTATCAAGATGGTTCCTTCTTTGTATTATGACTGCTATTTTTTTTGGCGCCTCATTAATGAGTATCATAAAATACTAATCACCAGTAAAATTAATAATAGACAAGGCAAAAAACAAGTAAAAGATTTTGTCAATACTTCACTCTTTTCCTATCAAACTTCCACTTTCCTTAAGGGACTGTCTCAATCAATGATCAAACTATTAAAATAAATATAATAATTAATGTATTAATTATTTTAGTGATGCAATCATGATTAGTTGAAAATTTGAACCCTAAATCACTAATGGGACCAATATAAAACAAAAAACAGTAAAACCATATAATCTTTCTTTTTCTATCAATTAACAAGTACTAATAATCAAGGTTCTTATTGTCTCCTACCAAAGCTCATCGGAGTCTCTCCTACCAACAATCCTAAAACTCAAACAATTAAGATATAGATATAGGTTGATCCAAACTAGGGCCCCAACCCAAACTGGCTCATAAAACTAAGATTTATTAAGGTCCTAATCAATTAGCTCGCTTAGACTTGCATGATTTGATGCGTCTAGCCAGTTCTTCCTAGGAAAAAAAAAGAAGAAGGAAAATTTAGCATGATTGATCCGAAATGGACCCAACCCAAACTAGCTCATGAAACTGACATTTATTAGTGTGCTAACCAATTAGCTCATCTACACCAAGTTTTTATGATATTAGAAAATTAATATAACTTGATGCATGTGAAAAACAAGTTCTTGAAGAACTTGTAACAATTCCATTGAAGTAGACTTTAGTTGAAGAAGAAGAAGAGGAACTCAGACGAAGGAAAAAGGTGTATTGATCAAAGTTAGTTATAGAGTTAAGTAGGATCAGTATTTATACACAAACATCTTATAATCAAAAGAAGACAAGTGGAACTATAAGAATTGAACACGTGTACAAATGAAAAACTAAACATAAATATAACTTATCTTCATAGCACACGTAAATTTGGAGCCTCTCAAAGGCTAAACTTGGCACAATAATCTTGAGTTTGCAGGTACCCAAGCGCTTTACTGAGGAGGTATGCAACTTCTACTGATAAGGGAACGTAAACTGGACTAAGAAAACCTGAAGTGATATGATCATGCACAAAATGCACATCAATATCAATGTGCTTTGTACAACCCTGTAACTATGAGTCATTGGCAATTAACAAGGCTAACTTGTTATCACAAGACAACCACATAGGAAATTGAAGATAAATACCTACATCTTGAAGAACATACGATACCCAAAGCAAGTCCTTAGCTATAGCAGCAAGGCTCCTATACTTAGCCTTTATTGTAGATGTTTCAATAGTGGCTTACTTCTTAGTTTTGCATAAAACCAAGACACTTCCAAGCAAGATACAAAAGCTAGTAATAGACTTTCTATCTATGGCACTAGATCCCCAATTGGCATATGAAAATCCATGAAGTATAAGAGAGTAATTAGCATAGTAAAACAATCCTAATGAAGAACTTCCTTTCAAGTATCGAAAGAGATGAAAGAGAGCTTGCACATGAGGTTGATAAGGACTTAAAAGAAATTGATTAAGTTTATTAACTACAAAACACATATTTGGATGTATAATGGAAATGTATAAAAGTTGCCCAACAAGTCTTCTGTCAAAGGTTAGATTAGACAATAAAGCATTAGTGGAATTATCTACCTTTAGTCGTGATTGCATAAGATAAACAGTAGGTTTTGCACCTAATAATCTAGCATCATTGAAGACATTAAGAAAGAATTTTGCTTATTAAGAAGTATACCTCGATCAATATGACACAACTCTATACTAAGGACGAAGTGAGTAAAACTTAAATCCTTAATTGTGAATTGATCATCAAGGCACCACTTAATAACATAAAAAAAAGTAGCATTTGTCACGCCCAAGGGGTACCCTAAACGTAACAGTCTGTCACACTCAATATTAAAGCTTAAGTATGACAACCTTAGTCATTCTCAAAAGCCTTTGTATTAAGTGTAAGGCGTGCTCTCATAAATTTAGAGGACCATACATGGAATTATGAAGCTTAAGAAGATATAAACAAATTAAGAAAAAAGGATTCATAATATTCATTTGTTCATAACAATGATCTTACAAAACTTAGGGGCATTCCCCAATCACGAATCTATTACAAGAATATTCCTACATCTTATCCAATACTAAACTTCATCTAGAAATTCCTTAACCAAAAGGAAAATACCTGGCTGCAGGATCCACGTGGCCTCAACCACAAATAGGTTAATTGCAAAATATATCTATAGGGTTATAAGCTAATAGGCTTGGTGAGAACTATTTCCATAAATGACTTCTTGAAATGAAATTCAAACAAGTTATTTAAGCAAACAAATGAAATGCAACACACGAAGGCAAACAAGGCATATAGTTTTCCAGGAACTATATGTTGAATGGATTTACTCCCTCCACGGGGTTTGGTGATATGTAACCTCAAAACAAGTAATTTTAGTTAAAAAGATTTATGCTTTCAATCAATACCGCCAAGCATATTAAGTCTACTTGAATTGAGCCTTGCTTCTGGACTTTCCGCCAAGCATTTAATTCCATGTCGCCAAGCAATCGCTTTCGGTCACTCCGCCAAGTGTTGCTTCCGACCTGAGTTACCATCCTTCTCACCCAAGGATAATAACCCAATGCAATATAACTCACTTCGTGGTATGCATGTATCAATTTATTTATGATATCATAGCATTATTATTACCAACGGTGATCATAGAATTTCATACAAATCAAGTGTTATACTAAAACAAACATTTAATCAATTCCGGCTTTGATATTCTTAAGATCCTTTCAACAAAATTTCTTGCATACATATCCATTTGTCTTTTCTTAATTCTAATGCGACTAGACTACAAGCACAATCAAGTAAAGCATTCTAAGGAAATAAAACTCACGATGCCATGTCGACAATTCTCTAAACGGATGAGTCGTTCACACAATCCACTTAGTCGAAATAGTCCTCGGGGTATGGGTATCCTTCCTCGGATTCACCTAGTCAAAGAAAATACAAAATGAGTATTTCTTGATGACTTTCTTGAATTTTGACAAAACAATGTCATAAGAACGTCAAAGTTCGTATATAGGAGAATTTCAATTTAAAATGGCCATAACTTGGTCATTTTAACTCGGAATCGCACATAATATATCAATTTCTACCTACTCGAAAAAATATACCCATATCTAAAACTATTTTTTATCAAACTAGATCATATAGGCTCCGAAACAGTGGTGATCAGATTCACGAATTTTCCCGACCCAAGAACAATTTGTTTCAAACATTAAATCATTTAAAATTTATTTGATAAATACTTAGTTATCTATATAGTTGAAAAATTATCTTTTTATAGCTACTTTCTCATATTTTATTCATGCTCAAGTGTTTGTTGTCCAACCATGTTTCTTGAGTAAAACAATGTTAATTTAGGAGTTTAGAAAACTATAGTTTACAAGAAATTCATTTTGTAAATCTTTGAAATGAATATTTTGTTTTCAAAAAATTACTTTATGTTTGACTTATTATTTTTCTAGATGACTGTTTTGAAAGAAATTTTCTTTTCTAAATTCTCTATATTAGTGCTACTTTTCCTTTTTATTTTCTATACAAATTTTCTTTCTTTGACCATTTGTTCGAAAATATCTTAATTTGAAAATTCCCATTCCTTTTTCATAAGATTCCCTTTATGTTTTGTTTTTATAGAAATCATTTTTGTATCAAAATCATTTTCTTTTTGAAAAACAAAGTGATATAGAAATGTTTTAAAAAGCTTTGCAAAACAAAAGTAGCTTCTAAAATTGTAGTGAGTTCTTGTTAAAACTTGGGAAGGAGTAACTTTATTTTTGTTAAACCATAGATTATATATATATAAACTTATTCCTAAGTGATAAAATCTCCTTTTTATCAAATATTTTTAGAGCTTGGAAAAATTTAGACAAAAATCTTAAGGGCATGATTTATGAGAACTAATAACAAGAAAATAACATAAATAATAAATAAAGTAAAGTATTGGGAGTCTTAGTTTCTTCAAGGCTCCCGGGACTAAGAAGTAGACTAGTCCAAAAGAAAGAAATAAAATAAAAGAAGAAAAACAAATTGTTTTGACTTGATGAAGACAAGTCTAAGACTAGAGACTAGTCTTAAAACATCAATAAATAAATAAATTGCAATGAAAAAAATAAATAAATTACTTTGCATGGAAATAAATAAATTGCAAGTGAGCTTATATGCTCTAAAGAATATGTATATATATAGATACATAATAATACTTAGATATAATAACAATATGAACACAGTAAAATAACAACATAAACATAAATAGATATTCATAAACAAGAACAATACATGAACATAGTGTAACTTCCATAATATTTAGTTTTTGAAACTCACACCATGGTCATGTAAAGTTACATGACATGAGAAAAGAAAATATAAGGAAAAATTTACCTAAAGAAGGTTTTTGAAGTATTATGTGGTTATGAGTTTTGTGTAGGTAGAAAGCGGTTTGAGATAATTTGAGAGAGTATTTGGAGAGAGTGTTGAGAGAAAAATTTGAGAGAGATTTGGTAGAGAAATTTGTGAGTAGTATTTGTGTGAAAGAAGTGAAAGAGGAGAGTGGGTATTTATATGAAAATGTGGAGTGATTTAAATAAAAGAAAAATAAAAAAAATTGAGAGGGAGAGGGGGACATGGGCGCCAGCCATGGGAGTAAGAGAGAGAGATTTTTTTTTTTTTTTGTATTTTTGTTGATTAAATGAAGTAATAAGTAAGGTAGATGTGAAATAAAGTTATGGGAAACGTAAAAAGTAAAGGTTATAGGTTATGGTGTTGTAAGAGTAGGTGTTAGAAAAAGTAGAGATAAAAAAATAGTGTAGAATAGTAGTGAATAGTATAATCTAAAGTAGATATGACTAATAAAGTACCGGTAGTAAGAAAATACGTGTATAATTGCGATATCTGTTATTTTTACTTACCAAAAATTATAAAACTGATATTTTTAAAAGCCTTATATTTTTACGAGTCTAACGGTATATTCGAAATATTTTTACTATTCCGAGCCCCGTGACACGTTTTTAAAAAACTGTATCCGTTCGGTTCAAAACGATTCGCGGTTTTATTAATATGATCTTCAACCTTCCTCGGGTAATTACGAACTATTCTACATACTAAACTCTTACTTACTTTCTCAGGGTTGCTTATTCGGGATTGCCGAACTTAAGCCATTACGTCTAACTAGGGTTTTGTTGACTTTAAGGTTTCCGTTTGCCTTTCAGATTAAGGTTTAAGCTAAACCGATTCCAAGACTTTAGGAGTTTACAGCATTAGGGGTAGAGATGATCATAATCAACACAAAGAAGAAAAAAAACTTTCCATCAGATCCCTAATGAGTAAAAAAGAGTAATCATGTTTAGACTAAGTAAAACAAAAAGAATAAGGAAATTAGAAATTTCCAAATTCCATTACCTTGAAACTTGCTTAAGGCCATATAGCGATTCTTCAAACAATACATTTGATTAGGTAAGGCCTTGGTGTATCCTTTGGGTAGAACCATGAAAATATCTTCATCAATGTAGCCATGTAAAAAAGGATATTGACATCAATTTGATATAAAGGCCATCCTTTAATGGCTACAATTGCCACTAAAATAAACACTATCCAGCTTAACAATTGAAGAGAAGATCTCATTGTAGTCGACTCCTTTCATTTGCGTAAATCCTTCAGTAATCAAATCATGCTTTGTACTTTCAATAGTTTCATCTAGTCTATGTTTAGTCTTAAAAACCCATTTAGAACAAATAACACACTTTCCCTTAGGTAAAGTAGTCATTTCCCAAGTATCATTAGATTCAAAGCACTAAGTTCATTTTGCATAGCAAGTTGCCATTCTTTTTATGTTGAGATGCTTCTAAGTGATTATTTAGTTCTTGAGCAATTAATCCTTTAGCTAAATAAGCTACAAAATCGATAGAATAAGTAGTAAAAGTGGAAATATCAAAAAACGGGTAAATGTGTTTAAGAGAAGAGGAAAGAGTTCCAACATAATTTTGAGTATGTGTTACATGTATAAAATCTTGCAACCAAGAAGGGGAACAATATTCAATGGGTAAAACACACCATGTGTATGTACACCCGGTATGTAACTACCAACCATACATAACACATAGACGAGAAGTGGGCAATTCTCAAAGTAACTACCTATACAACTACGTGTTAGAATGCCATTGATAGTTACAACACATACATTATATGTGACGTGTAATACCTCCCGAGCTTTTTCCCAAGGAGCATTCCTCAACTTATTAGTCCTGTGCAAAGTGGACTAAGAAGTAAACAAAGCTTATTTGTAAAGAATGATCAACTAAAGATGTTGTTTGTAAATCTTGCTCAGTAGAAGAATACATTGTAAGAGGGGCTCATGGATGTTGATCACAAGGATTTAAAATCAAAGGAAAAGTCTTAAACAAGATAGGATTAGACACATTAGTATGATGGATATTAATAGAAGACTCATGTTTTTGAAAGGAAAATAATCTCAAAGAATACTACATCTCAAGAAATTGAAACTTGTTTGTGATGAAGATCATACACTTTAAAACCCTTTTGTCCATGTGCCTATATAAGAAAACACATTTAATTCCTCTTGCTTCAAATTTATCAGTGGGACGAGGCTACTTTCGAACAGAACACAAGCAACCCATAATTCTCAAGCCATCATAATTTAGTGGAGATCGAAATAGCTTTTCATGTGGTGACTTCCAATTCAATTGTGCCATATACATCTTATTAATCAAGTAAGTAGCGGTAAGAACACACTCTGCCTAAAATCCTTTGGTAAACAAACATAAGTCCTTAAAGCTCCAGTATATCTAATAGATGATGGTGTTTTCTCTCAACTTGACCATTTTGTAGTGATGTGTAAGTAGTTGTCCCTTGGTGCACACTCCTTAGGCTATGAAAAAAGTGATTTTCACATATTGGAAAAAAATTGAAATGATCCAAACATCAATCATAAGAAACCAAAATCAAATAGTCAGCAGAAGCCATTAAAGTCACATATGAATTTAAACAACTAAATTTTTCAAAATTTCCATGCCTTAAACCGAGAACCAAAATTTTGAAAATTTGAAAACAATTTAAATATCGAAATAAAAGTAAAGTAGAATTTAAAAATAGTTCTCTAAATTAAGTTTTACAAGAAAAATCAAAATAATGTCATTAGGAGCTTCGATTTGCAAAAATTATGAATTTACCCTAAACAGGAACTTATGCAAATTAAAAAGTTAAACTTGTAGATAAATTAGACTTATTTTGTCACTGTAAGCCTCGGAAAATTTTAGTAAATAATTCCAAGATGACTTCGAAAATAAACCCTAAAAATCACCCCAAATTAAAAACGAATTTCGACAAGTCCTAAATCACGAACGAATTTAAAAACTTCTTAATCTTGAGAAAATGAAAATCTTTAAACAATAAAATAAGAACTCAGTGGTCTTCAAATTCAAACCATGACGTACGAAAAATTCCATATTTAACTCCGACTTATAAAAAGGGTAATTATAAAGCTAAAAAAAAAAAACAAATTATTAAAAAGCAAATAACGATTGACTTTCGAAAATATAACTCAATTCAAGAGTTTCGAAAACATTAAGAGATATTAAATACTTACAAAAATAAAATTTAAAATAAATTTCTCAAATTAAATATGTTGTAAACATAAATATTAGTTTCCATTTTGGCAAGGATCTAAACCGGAAAAATCACCTGAAACCCTAAGTGGAATACAATAGCTTAAGTCCGGCAATCTAACACCTTAACCCTAGAGGCCGAGGTGTAGTTTAAATAAGTAGAATAGCTCGTAGTAATATAAGTTTGTTTAAAAATATCAGATTGGTAAAATTTTGACCTATCTCGAACCCGTTCGGATACAGACTTTGAAAAGTGTGTCCCGGGGCTCGAGATATCAAAAACATACCATTAGTACCGTTAGACTCGTAATTTTATAAGATTTCTAAATATATCAGTTATATAATTTTTCGGGTTATAAAAGTTACAGTTATAATTTTTATCATATTTTCATTTCCGGTAATTGATTAGTCTTTTGCACTATTCATTTTATTTCATTACACCTTTTAATTACTTTTTATAATGTATACCCCGGGTTTCCTAGTAATCAAGTAAACTTCGAAAACCGGAAAATGAAACCTAAACCGGTTTAGTTCAAGTTTTGGGAGAAGACTTAGAAACCCTATATCCGGCTTTTCTTCGGTTTCATATCAAAAGAAATTTTATAAATATTTAATATGGAATATTGTTTCAAAGTGTTGTAAACCCCGGTTTTTCAAGTAACAAGATAACTCAAGAACCGGAAACCAAAACCCTAAACCGGAATAGGTTAAGACTGGAGTGAGAACTAGGAACCCTAATTCTGGCTTTTCCTCGGTTTCCAAATAAGAAACTTTTATAAGCAAAAATTAATTTTGGATATAGTTCTTGATTATATTTCGAAAAGAAAAGATCATATTTTAAGAAAATTTCAATTCCGGGTCATCCCGAGACCCATTATAGAAAAGCGTGCCCGGAACTAGAATTTCAAAAATTTTCTTATGAATACCCATTTGAATCGAAATAAAATAAGAATTTCAAAAACATAAATTTCATTTTTCGGTTTATGAAAAATACAGTTATAGCCTTCCTATTCGTATTTTTCTTACTACCGGTAATTAAGTTGTCTTGATTACTATTCATTACTATTCACAAGTACAACCTATGACTACCATTTGTACACCCTATATTTGCAACCCTTACCATCACTCAATCACTTCCTTTTCAAAGACTTTTTGTCTCTTAAATATTATTTTAATTTATAACAAATTGTACTCATTTCCATCAAAACAAGTTAAATCAAAATCAAATCTTCTCCTCCTCCCCATACATTGGTCGGCGTGAAACCCCTCCAACAAGCTCCATTTTGCAATTTTCTTTTTATTATTTTAGTCTCATTTAACCTAATTCCATTTAATATATAAGCTACATTTTCTCTCTCTTTCTTCATTCTTCACTTTTTCTAAGTTTTCAAAAGGTAAAAAGCTCTCCAAATCCTCTCCTTCTCCACCACTTTGCCGTGAGCTTCATAGCTCATACAACACACACACACAACTTTCTTTTTCTTCTATTGTCTTCCATTTTACCTTAAAGTGAAAGAACCTTACTTCCTTAACCTTAATCTTGTAATGGTAAGGATATTCTTGGATATTCCAACTAAATGTCCCCATGAGCTCATGCTAGGGACAAGGAAATATCAAAACAAGAATACCAAACCATCACAAAGTAGATCTAACATTTAAAGGAGCTTTCATGCCAAAAGCTTTATGAGTTTTCATCAAAAAGTGTTTTGAAAAAAGATCTTTTATAAAAATATAGTTTTATGTTTTGAAAACCTATTTAAGCATTTGATATAGTAAATCTATCATCTTACTACTCATATTCATGTAGGCATTTAAGATCTCATCATTATTTTGAGTTTATGTGCATTAATGGTCTTTTTATGCTTTTGTCCTTAGTAAATAACCTTCCTAGTATATAGATCTATAAGTAGATGAGTTAATAAAACCAAAAAGGAGAACACTTTTCAAGAAATGTTGGTGTAAATTCGGATGACTTGAGAAACCTAGGTTAAAAACATTTTTACCAACTTCTAAACATATATTTTACAAGAAAAATGAAGCCTATAGGTGATAGATAATGTTTGGTAACATTTTTCATGAGTCTAAATGAGTTTTTACCAAAGAAAATGTTTGAAACAAGAGATGAAGTCCAATAGAAGTTTTGAGTTAAAAGTCTTGAAAGCCAAATTCGTAATAATGGATAGATGGTTAGAAAACACTATTTTTCCAACTTCAAAAATGGTATTTTCTTAAATAAATGAAGTCCTTAGGGTATAGGTAAAATAAATACTTAAAGTTTTAAGTATAAAATACATTTTTCTTAAAGGAATTAACTTGGAAATGAAATTTACTAAATTCGGATTTTTGGAACCACCCTGGTATAAGACCCACTTAAAAGTTTACAAATGAAGATTTTATTAAAGAAATGAAGACCTTAGGATATAACTAATATAAGGGTCAAAATTTCTTTAAACAAAGTGTAGTTTTCTTAAAGAAAACCCTTGTAATAAGTAAGTGTGACCAAGTGTAGTAAACTTACTTATTAAATAATAGCATGAAATGGTTTTCTAAGAAAAAGTTTATTTAAATTCTTCAAGTCTAAAAAGTTATAAGACCTTAGATACTTAAGAGTTAATATCATGACATTCATGATAGGAAAATTCATCACCATGGCATTTAGTTTCATTTTGCACTTAGGAATCTCAAGTGCATTCATGAAAACCGCATTTTCGGAATCTATATACCGCTGTACAGATCTGATCCCTCATTTCCGAGGCTTAGATATTTTTGAAACTTGATTTAAACTTCATATTTAGAAAGGTCTTCCGAAGTAGATAGAAATCGATATAAAATTTGCGAAATTCTGACTTAAAACAACCAAGTTATGGCCATTTTAAATCGGGACTTCGAAAATGACGCGAATTTCGATTTCACTAAGTTTTCTTAGAGTTTTAGTATCCTTAGATGGTAGAGTGCTTATTAGGGTATTTCTTATGTGGATAGGTGAACCGAGGACGTTGAATCTTTACCTCCGGATTATTATTACTAGAAAGGCGAACCTATGGCGGAGTGAGTTTTCTCCTTGTTTTGTTACCTTGATTGTGCTTGTAGTTAGTTGCATTAGAATTAAGAACAAGATAAAAATCGATATGAATGGGGATGGGATATATGATGAGACTGTGATGAATGTATGCCAAAGAATACTAAAGCATATCGAAACCACGATTTGATTGGATAACTGCACTGTTCATATTATTTCTGTTTTGTGTATGATATTGGCTGGTCACTCTAAAGAATGTATAAATATTTTGACCTAAGCGAAAAGTAAATTGATCATGCATCTCATTGGACATATTGCATTTGGTAGCGTGCTACTCCTATGCAGGTCGATCATATGGTCCGAGGACTCGTTTGGATAATGAGACCCGGATCAGAGCTCATTCATAGAAACTAAGGCGCATTGGGGATGCAGTCCATGCGTGAGCCTAGAGACGAGTGCTAAGAGCCAGGGCTTGGGGACTAGCAACAGTCGTGTAGACTTCAATACCATCCCTAACCCAAGATACGAAGGGCGTAAATCCGTTCTGTGTGTGGGTTCCGGATACCCATACATAATTGCTTACTCATGTGTTTGTTCATGCATAGCATATGTTTGATTAATACTTGCTTGTTATGGTACGGAATTAAGGGAATTCTCACTAAGCTAGTGTAGCTTATACCCCAATAGTTGTTTAAATGAACAGGTTATCTCAAGAATACAAAGTGGAGACCGAATTGGTTGGAGCCGGGAATGACTCCGAGATTTTGGCAAAGAATACAAATGTTTGAAGTATTCTGCTAGTTTTATGATCTGTCTTGTAATAGTTTATGTAGGGAAGTCTGTGGATGAATGTGATTGGAGTTGAATGATTTGTATTTTGAAGTGTAGTGGTTCGTATATGAAGTGTAGTGATTTGTATTTAGAGTACAGTGGATTGTATTTCCTTTACATTGTTACTCAATTGTATCAATATAAAATGTATCATTCCGATATGTCTCCTTTATGTGTTAGACGCCTTGTCCATAGTATGGAAGCCTTTGCGTGACTGAGGTGGTCATTCTTAGGCTTTAATATTGTGTACGGCGGACTGTCACGTTTAGGGTACCCTTCGGGGCGTGACAGTCACGCCCCAAGGGGTACCCTAAACATAACAGTCCGCCATACTCAATATTAAAGCTTAAGTATGACAACCTTAGTCATTCCCTAAGCTTTAACATTAAGTGTAAGGCATGCTCTCACAAATTTAGAGAACCATACATAGAATTATGAAGCTTAAGGAGATATAACAACAAATTAAGAAAAGAGGATTCATAATATTCTTTTGTTCATAATAATTATCTTTACAAAACTTAAGGGCATTCCCCAGTCTCAAATCTATTACAAGAATATTTCTACAACTTATTCAACACTAACTTTATCTAGAAATTCCTTAACCAAAAGGAAATTACTTGACTGCAGGGTCCACGTGGCCTCAACCACAAATAAGGGAATTTTAAAAGATATCTATATGGGTATAAGCTACTAGGCTTAGTGAGAACTAATTCCATAAATGACTCATTGATATGAAAATTCAAACAAGTTATTTAAGCAAACATGTGAGATGCAACATACACGTGGGCAAACAAGGCATATAGTTTTTCAGGAACTATATGTTGAATGGATTTACGCCCTCCATTCGGGGTTTGGTGATACGTAACCTTAAAACAAGTAGTTTTAGTTAAAAAGATTTGTGCTTTCGATCAATATTGCCGAGCACCTTAAGTCTACTTGAATTAAGCCTCGCTTTCGTATTATCCACTAAGCATTTTCTCCATGTTGCCAAGCAATTGCTTTCGGTCACTCCGCCAAGTGTTGCTTTCGACCTGAACTACCATTTTTCTCACCCAAGGATAATAGCCCAAATGCAATGTGACTCACTTCGTGGTATGCATGAACCAATTTATTTATGACTTCGTAGCCTTATTATTATCAATATTAAGGTGATCATAGAATTTCAAACAAATCAAGTATTATACTAAAACAAACATTAAATCAATTCCGGCATCGATATTCTTAGGATACTTTCAACCAATTATCTTCATACATATCCATTTGTCTTTCCTTAATTCTAATGCGACTAGATTACAAGCACAATTAATTAAAGCAATTTAAGGAAATAAACTCACGATGCAATGACGACGATTTCTCTAG
This sequence comes from Combretum micranthum, assembly GCA_024138025.1. Lineage (NCBI taxonomy): Eukaryota > Viridiplantae > Streptophyta > Magnoliopsida > Myrtales > Combretaceae > Combretum > Combretum micranthum. The sequence goes on along the minus strand of JAMXBD010002793.1, from coordinate 13,995 downwards.
TGGATGAGTCGCTCACACACTCCACTTAATCGAAATAGTCTTCGGGATATAGGTATTCTTCCTCTGAATCACCTAGCCAAAGAAAATACCCAAGATGAGTATTTATTGATGATTTTCTTGAATTTTGACAAAACAATGTCATGAGAACATTAAAGTTCGTAGAAAGGATAATTCCAATTTAAAACGGCCATAACTTGGTCATTTTAACTCGGAATTGTGCATATAATATATCGATTTCTACCTACTCGAAAAGATCTACCCATTTCTAGAACTATTTTTAACAACTAGATCATATAGGCTCCAAAACAGTAGCGATAAAAATCACTACGAATTTTCCAACCTAAAAACAATTTTGGTTCAAATATTAAATCATTCAAAATTTGTTTGATAAATACTTTGTTATCTATATGGTTGAAGAAATCCACCTTTATAGCTACTTAGCTCATATTTATTCATGCTCAAGTGTTTGTTGTCCATTTATATTTCTTAAGTAGAACTATGTTAATTAGAAGTTTTAGAAAACTATTGTTTACAAGAAATTCATTTTGTAAATTGTTTTGTAATGAATATTTTGATTCTTTTGTTTTCAAAGAATTACTTTATTTTTGACCTATTATTTTCCTAGATGACTTTTGAAAAAAAATAATTTTTTTCTCCTTCTAATTTCTCTATTTTAGTGCTACTTTTCCCTTTTTTGTTCTACAAAATCTTTCTTTGACTATTTATTTGAAAAGATCTAAACTTGAAAATTCTTACTTCTTGTTCATAAGGTTTTTGTTATGTTGTGTTTTTATAAAAATCATTTTTACATCAAAAATCATTTTTTTTTTTGTAAAACAAAGTGATATAGAATGATTTAAAAAAAAAAAAAATTTAAAACAACATAGCTTCAAATTTGTAGTGAGTCTTTCTTAAAACTTGGAAAGGAATACTTTTATTTTTGGTAAACCATAAATTTTATATTTCATACAAACTTTTTTCTTAAGTGACAAAACCTCCTTCTTATCAACTATTTTTAAAGCTTTGAAAAATTTGGACAACAATCTTAATAACATGATTTATGAGAAATATTAACAAGCAAAAATAACATAAATAATAAATAAAGTCAAGTATTGGGAGTCTTAGCTTCTTCAAGGCTCCCAGGACTAAGAAATAGACTAGTCCCAAAAGAAAAATAAAATAAAATAAAGAAAAATTTGTTTTGAGTTGATGAGGACAAGTCTAAGACTAGAGACTAGTCTTAAAATAACAAGGAATAAATAAATTGCAATGGAATAAATAAATAAATTGCATTGCATGAAAATAAATAAATTACAATTGAGCTTATATGCTCTAAAGAATATGTATATATTTATATAGATACATAATAATACTTAGACATAATAATATAAACAAAATAACAACATAAACATAATTAGATTTTCATGAACAAGAACAATACATGAACCTAGTGTAGCTTCCATAACACTTAGTCTTTGGAAACTCACACAAGGTCATGTAAAGTTATATGACATTAGGAGAAGAAAATAATAGGAAAAGTTTACCTAAAGAAGGTTTTGGTAGTGTTATGTGGTTATGGGTTTTGTTGTGGGTAGAAAGTTATTTTGTGATTATTTTGAGAGAGTTTTGGGAGGATATTTGGAGAGAGTTTTGAGAGGAGAATTTGAGAGAGTTTTTATAGAGAATTTGTAAGTAGTAATTGTATGAAAGAAGTGAAAGAGGGAGGGGGTATTTATAGGAAAATGTGGAGTGATTTTTGTGTGATTAAAATAAAAGAAAATTGAAACAAAATTAAGGAAGAAAGAAGAGGAGGGGGGCGGCCATGGTGTAGGAGGGAGAGAGAGAGTGTTTTGTTTTGTATTTTTATTGATTAAATGAAGTAATAAGTAAGGTAGATGTGAAATAAAGTTATGAGAAAGGTAAAAAATAAAGGTTATAGGTTATGGTGTTTGTAAGAATAGGTGTAAGAAAAAAGTAGAGATAAAAGAATAGTGTAGAATAGTAATAAATAGTGTAGTGTAAAGTAGATATGATAAATAAAGTACCGGTAGTAAGAAAATACGCGTATAATTGCGTTATCTGTTATTTTTACTTACTGAAAAATTATAAAACGATATTTTTGAAAACCTTATATTTTTACAAGTCTTTTAACGGTATATTTAGAATATTTTTACTATTCCAAGATCCGAGACACGTTTTTCAAGAATTGTATCTGATCGGGTTCGAAATGAGTTGCGGTTTTACTAATCTGATCTTTTTAGGCTTCTTTGGGTAATTTCGCAGTATTCTATATTCTAAACTCCTACTTACTTTCACCGACTTGCTTATTCGGGATTGCTGGACTTAAGCTGTTACGTCTGACTAGGGTTTTGTTGACTTTAGAGTTCCGATTGACTTCTAGATTAGGGTTTTAGGCTAAATCAATTCCAAAAATTTGGGTTTACATATTTGATATATTTAAATCATTATTACCCCAAGAGAATATTTAAAAACCCTAAACTGTTAAAAACTAACTAAGGTTCTTATACGCACAAATTTTAAATGCACAAGATCGTGCCAAATGGTAGAAACCCTAAGGAGGTCTTTTTCCCCTTACAAGCCTCATATAAATAATCTCTTCCATTTTTGTCTTTTCTTTTTTAGAAGCCTACTAAAACCTTAAGATGGGCTACTCTAAACCCTAACCTCCACCTAATGTTAGTTAATCTAAATTATAGAAGGATTGATGTTAACTGGCTAAAATTATCCACATGTTGCTTGGAAAAACAGATATGAAAATGTGCTAAAAGGAGAGGATGGATCACAACCTTCACCAAAATTTGTAATAAGGTAAGTCTTGAGATTTTAAGGGATGTGTTATCCTCTAATTCTTGCATAACCGAAATGTGACCATTGCCAAAAATATAATATAGGATCCTGAGGAACTTTAATAAAAAGTCGCAAAAGTCATTTCCAATTTTTCACATGATTTAAGAATATTAAAGTATGAACAAATTTGATTACAGTAGAAAAGATTATAATCCTTTCCAATAAAATTTCAAAACGCAAAATTTAACTTCTATAACCTTAGATAATCAATGATAGATGATAAATGGATTGTTACTGTAAACTTCAAGATCCTGTTACTTTAAACTTAAGATCCTTTTACCTTGAGTTTAGTGATTAGAAAATAAATTTTTTCACTCGTTAAATAATGATGCAATGGTTTTCAAGTTATCTCCAATATTTTAAAACCTTAAAGTAGCACTAGAAAATTTATGATTATCAATAATCAAGATAAATTCCAAACAATAAAAGACAAAATTTTGTAACGTGAGTCGATGACTCCATAAATAATCATAGATGGCCCTAGATTTTAATTGCAATAGAAGACAATTAATTTTTAAAACCTATTGGATAGAAAACGATAATTGGTGACAAAATACGCGATAGGATAAAAAATATATCAATATCTAGGAAACTAGACCTTAATTAAATACTCGGATTATGCCAACATTTTAGTTAAAATGGGTCTATGAGACTAAAATCCTAAATTGCCCTTGTAATCCCCAAGAACTTTCATAACTAGTAAAATAAATGGAGTAATAAATGTGGAATAGATAATGAATTTATGACCCGACAAAAACCCAAGTTAGAAACTTTGAATAGCAATGAGCTCATCTATAACCTAAAAACCTTAAATAGAAGCTTCTTAGCTCCTAAAAGATATCAAAGACAAGATTTCATGACCTGAGTTAAAAACTCAATATATAACTATAAGTAGCTCTAGATTTCAAGTGTGTTAAGAGATGATTTTTTTATAGAGTCTATAGGCTAAAAGCGATAACTTAAATATAAGCCGCTAAAGTTATAAATATGTAATAAGAAATGAAAATAGATCAATAACTATAAATCTAGATCTCAAATAAAGATTTAGATTGCACTGTTAGACTAGTTAAAGAATTCTAAGTCCATAGCCCATCATGCTTGGAAACTCTAATCGCGTAGAATAAAACTCTAAAAACACTCAATTGCATAAATTTATAACTCAAGATTTTATCTCAAAGTATAATTTAGAAATATTGTAGAGGCTTTAAATGAACTTTTAGAGATAAAACTTCTATATAATTGATATAATTATACATGTTTAGCTTCATAAATTACATGAAAACCAAGATATTTAACTATATAAGTAATAAATTAGAAAAGATATGCAATACACGGTGAAAATTGAATCAAAAGAATTGGCTAACTTCCTTGGAAATTCTTCACCGTAGCTTGCTTCTTCAAATTGAACGAGTTCATTAGTAAAGGTCAAATGAAAATGACATCTCATCCAATGATATGCTACTAAATGACCCATGAATTAAATGAAGAGGATGACTCAATTTTAGGCATGTAAAGGTCGGTTTTTCTTCTTGTTTCACTGAGTGTATACGAACAAGTAAATATAAAGAGTTAAAAAATAAAAAATAATTCAAATTTCCATGTGAACATTGTAAACCTTCCTAGTTAAACAAGTTGCTCCATTTTCTGTGTACAAGTCTCTCACATAACTCATTTACGAAACAACAAACAAGACAAATAATTAACAAACCAACAAAAGCAATCCCTTCCTAATAGCAAATTGTAACCCATTTATGTTATGTATTATATAAGTCAAATTCCATCAGCAATCAATATCATTTTTCTTTATGTCTCATTCATGAGCCACAATAACAAAGCAAACAAAACTACACTTTTTCTCCCCATCTAGCAAACTGTGAAACCCACATCAAGACCAAACAAAGCACAAACAAAATTCAAACATTAAGCCACACATGCTAACTGTGAGCTCCAAGGGAAAGTTCATTAGCTTACAATAAATCAAAACTTCAAGAGTCCAATTCTAAACGTAAATGTTGTCTTGACTTGGATAGTTCATTCCTAGAATTTAACTACTCGTTATTCTATTCTTATACCTAGGTTTTGGTCCACTTAGGAGAGGGAATTCATCACTTCCATCTCAATCCAATCATGGTACTACCTACACTATTTTCCTATATCACATCTATATGTAGAAAGCTAGGAAAAATTGTATGAAGGAGTCATTATGAATTCTATATGCTTCGGTTTTTCTAGGAGCTTAGGGATATCTAAATATCCTTGTAATCTTATTTGATCCATCTCCTGCTCTAGATAGACAATACAGTTAGCAATAAATGTCATGGAAAAACTAACTCAAACATTAGGATCAACATACCCTAGAATTCACTCATGTAAGGAATGACGCTCATCTTGCATGTTCCATGAAATACTCTAAATCTTCACCTATATTAGAAATTGGGTTTAGATAGAATTACATAAGTCAAATGAATCATAGGATATAATTAGACAAGTTGAAATAATTAGATTAGTAAATAATTAAGTTGAATTTGAGATTTTAAATTCCTAAAATCTCTAAACATGTCCTTAAAATGTTTAAAGGATTCCTAAACCTTCAATCTATAGCAAAAATATCAATTCTTAAATCTTTGTAAAATTTGAGTTTATTTGCTTGTATCAAAATATCAGTTCTTAAACCCAAACTTAAATTAATTTTTATCTAAAATAAATTCCTAAATTAAGTTCTTATTTTAAGTTCTTAATTTCTAACCTAATGGGTCTAAAATCATTTCCTAAATATTTCTAAAACTAAAAATATTGATCTGATAGTTCTAAACCTATACCTAAATCTTAAAATATCCTAAATAAACCCTATCCTTTCCTTTTACTTTTTCCTTTTCCTGCCATTTCTTTTCTCTTGTTATTTACTTCTTCTTCTTCTTCTTCGTCTTCTTCTTTCTCTCTCCAAATTCAATACATGAATCTCAATTTCAAGAAGAGAAAGAGAGAAATCAAGTAGAAGATGAGATAAGAGATGAGAAATCAAGTAGAAGTAGCTCCAACAAGAAGAAAGAGAGAAGTTTCATGTCTTCCAAAAGCTAAGTATATGGTTTATATTGTTTTCTTTGTAGTTTATGAGTTTATATATATTGCTTTAATGTTGAATTGAGTTGGAAGTGCTATTTACATATGTATATGTTAAATTAATGTTAATGTAAGTTGGGTTTGATGAAGAAGATGATGAATAGTGAAGTTGAGTTTTGTTGAAGTAGTTGGAGTTGTTTGACGTTGTTGAATGAGTGTAGAAGTGTTGTTTAGACTTAATATGAGTAGTATATAGCTTTTATGAAGTTTTGATTAGAGTAGAATGTGTAAAAGTTTGATAAAATGAAGTTTGAAAAACAAGAAAATTCGTAACTCAAGGGAAACCATGAATCACGGGCATGATTAAGACCTTGGTAGGCTCAGGTTAGACAATTTTAGGCAATCCGGGCGTGATTTTTGACTTAGAAGTGATTTTTCGCAAACTTTTCATCAATCACGACCGTGATCCATGCCTTGCTAGCCTTGGGTTGGTCACAAAAATTTAAAACTCAATAATCATGGGCGTGATTCATAGCCCATAAGTCATTTTATAACAACCTTCCAAGAATCATGTTCGTGACCTAGGTCTGGTTAGCCTCGAGTACAACGATGATGTTTTGTAATTTAATCATAAATTTTTCATCCAACCTCCGATTGAGGTAATTCAAGTTGCATTGGAAAGATTAAAAAGAGATTTACAACTTTCATGTTTTAAGTTTTTACAAAATTGATAAGATCATATTTTATACAACTTGTTGCTATTCATAAAAGCTAGAATGGATATTTGTTTTGATTAAAATTCATGTTTCAGGACTAATTTGGACAAAGAAATCAAAACAAGAGTTTTGAATCAAAATGGGAAAAATTGAAGTAAAGGCCAACATTTCAACATTCAAAGCCGCCGGCTTTCAGACGGCTTACATCCAAGGCCGCTACCAGCACTGCCAGCTTTGCATGATATTCACCCAACAACACTGTAAGCCGCCTCAAAGCTGCCGGCGTAGAGGATGAAGAAGCCAGGGTACATGGAAGGCCGGCAGCCCAAAATTGAAACATCACCAGCTTTGAAGAAGTTACATTCTAAGCCGGCACCAAAGTTGCCGGCGTTGAGGCTGTGTACATCAAGAATCAGAAAAGACATTAACACAACAAATGCTTGAAGGAAATTGAAGAGTTAAATCTGTTGGAATGTCTAGGCCGGTGTCAAAGCCGCCGGCTTTGAGGCAGCTTTCGTTGTAAATTTGCCTCAACCTTTCCTTTCTCATCACATATGCCGGCTAGATCTACATGTAAGCCACCGGCGTAGAAACGGCCTACATGTGTAACTGACGTTGAAAGCTACCTGTGCATTGCCTACGCAAAGGAGAAATTGAAGATACGCCGCCTGTAAGCTGCCGGCGTAGGATCCATAACTGCCGGCTTTGAATGAAACTGCCATTTTTCTTTAATAAGTTGTTACGAAATTTTTCCTATAAATAGGGGGTCTTCTCCTCACTTTGAGAATCATCCAAGAAGCTCTGAAATACACTACAATACATCGGTTAGCATTAGCATTTCATAGAGATTTTTGAAGAGATATTGAAGTTTTTCAAGAATTTGCAAGTGAAGCTTTGATATGTTGAATTGGTGATATCTGATCTTTTCCTTTTATGCAATTCATATATCTGAATATTCTGATCATAATGAAATCATATGTAATTTCTTATCTGATTTTTGAATCATCATCCATGAGTAGCTAAATCCTTTTTGTGGGAAGTTGATGAAGCTTTAAACATGCCAAAATGATCTTTGAAACCATGTTATAAGATAGTTAGAATCATGGAATATTCATATTGAGTTCTGATTATTCATCATATCTTTGGTGTATAAGAATTCTGATAACTCGGAAGGGAAATTAGGGTTCATATGAATTCATAAATTAAGATTAAATTACAATTTCGGAAGTGGCAGAGTTAATCTAATTTAGAAATTGTCCATGAATATTAATGCAATGTTTTATATTGATTTCTCACTAAGGAATTAGGGGATGTTAATATAAAGTATTAGTCAATTATAGAATCGAAAGGTTATAATTGTAATTTTGATTCCACGAATAATTTATTTAGCGGAAGCTATTAGATTATTTTTGTGGTTTAAAAGGTTTTTAACTCTGTTTTAAATCTTTACAATTTCTTATGAATATCCATGAATCTAATTATCGTTATAACATGAATTCAAGTGATTGGCAATAGTTTAAAGTGGATTATGCTCTTTCCTACATTTTTATAACATATCACTCTCTTCAAAAACTCACTGCATTCATAGTAGATACTTAATTGGATAATTTAGTTTTAATCTAATCATTCTAAAAGATCAATTGCCTAGATATTAGTATTAGTTGATAATTGTCTAGTAGTTAATAGATCTCTGTGGGATCGACACTTGACTCATGCTATATTACAAGATAAGGGCCAGTACGCTTGCTGGATAAGATGCTTTAAAAATTCAATACTAATTTAGCACATCAAAAATAAATAATGATCAATGCTTAAATTTTACTTATTTCAGCTGATATATTTTCCAAACAAAGTCAAAATTTGTATTTGCTTTCTAAATATTTTTTGTTAAGTGTAAATGAATCTTTTTAAGTTAAAATAAGATAGATAAGTGATATTTGATGTATTATGTGAGTTAATTGATGTAATTAAACATGAATTAAGTAGATTTATAAATTTAACAAATAATTAGATTAAATCTAGAAGTTAGTTATAAAATGAACTTAGTTAACAAACCTAGGTCCAACTTGACTAAATGAACTTGAATAAGTTAAAATGAATTAGATTAATATAGTTTAATCACCTTGGCTTAGTTTTGAGTTAAATGATTAGCTCTAATCAAATTAGCTAAAACTAAGCTAAAATAAGATTAATAGTTAATAATCAAATTAGATTAACAAGTTAGAATGATCTTTGATTAGCATGAGGAGTATATTGTTTTAAATGTCTATTTGCATAAGTTATTAATGTTTTGTATATTTAATTGCTTTGTATATGTTTTTGTAAAAAGAAACTATAGTTAAAGTGAAAAGAAATTCTTTGATAGACAAAAGAAGAATCGTCCGTAGTTTGGTGGGACGATATTCGCAGCCATAGCGGGGTTCCTATTTAGTGTCTGATCAAATAGGGCTTTAATAAAATGAGTTTGAGATAAGTGGATTAGTAGTTTAAGTTCTTATATGAGTTATAGCTTAAGTTCTTATAAGAATTCGATTTCTTGAAACAGATGTTTGAATATGATTTGTGGATTCTCCTGGGTTATCTTCTGATTCTTTTGAGTTATGGGCGTCATCTAAAGGTACGCAACAACTTGCATGGTGATTGTTAAGATAGACATCTTAAATGGACTAAGAACTTAAACTCGGCCTAATAATTGTTTGAATTGGTTATCTATTTTGACATTTAAATCTATTTATGACCTGAGATGGCAGTTCGGTATTCAGTCTGGGAAGCGGTACCTTCCTCAAATTAGGGGCACGGTAGTCATAGGCACTTAGGCCACCCCTGTCGTGATGCAGTTTTTGGAAGGTGAACCTAGACGAGATTGAGATGGTTGCCGAGGGAGGCGGGGCAATGACTTTCATAAGTGGTACGGTGGATAGTCGATGGGGTAATTGTTATCAGCATAGTATTTGCTTAAACTTGAAGGGAAATCTCATGGTTTAGTTCAACGTTTATGGGAACGATGAACTATATTCATGTTGTGGACTGAGTTTAAGTAGAGTTGGATAACGGCTGAGAACCTTAGATGAGACTATTATTTCTCGTTTTTGGATATATTATCTAAGAGATATAAGTATCCGGACTGCTTATATCAACCCCCTGAGCGTCGTGATTGTTACTCAAGATCCCAATTACCCCTATTGTCCAGAGTTTGAATACTCTCTTGCTATTTGTTTACTTTAAAGAAAAGATAATAACTTGTTATTTGATGCATTGCATTTAGCTAAGTTCGTGTGCTACATCGCTTGTGAGTGCATTACTGTGTGTTGGGCTTCGGCTCATTATTGTTGTTGTTGTTCTTTTCTCCAGGTGATATATTGAGGATGATGATGATGATAATGTTGGTGATGATGATGTTAATGATGATTTGATGAAGATGATGATGGTGTTCCTTATTGATGATGATGGATGATGTTGATGATGCTTGACTCGGGTTTTGGGCGCTTATGATGATTCACAGAGAATTTATAGATGAGTGAAGTGAGTAGGAGCGTGGATGTTGTTTAGTTATTTTATTTCTTTTTTATTTATTTAGTGAGAACTAGATTTATTTACAAATTGTAATTCTTTTAATGGGGCTTGTTAATGCCTATATGTTTTGTAAATGATAATCTACCCTTAAGAGTAGATTAAAAAGTGTTTTTCTAAAGTTTTGTTTCATAGAAAATTGGTCTGCTTTGTAGGGAGTAGAGTTTTATAAATGATTTTAATAATTTTTTTTTCCATTGCTAAATCTAGTTTTCGCCAGAATCTAATTGAATGATTTCACAATTCTGAAAATCGAGTAGTAATGTCCAACATAAACAAAATCTTTTAAAGAAAGCCTTAGCGTGTAGTACTTTAGAGTATTATACGTGGCGGTAGCATCTTAAGTTATTTAATTAATCGAATTAAATTTTTAGGGCGCTACATTCCATAATAAAACTTAGTTCATATTTAGTAAAATGAGTAGATAACATGATTTAGGAAGTGAAATTTAATTAGAAGAAACCCTAAAACTACCTATAGTAAACTCGACCCTATAGCTAAAATATACACTACATAACAATGTAATCTAAAAACAAAACAATATAGATACATGTATGAAAAAGAGAATGAAAGGCTGGATACACCAAATTAAACCCTAGGAATCATACTTCACATGCCACGGCCTTATATGCACATTAAAGGGAAATTTAAGTCTAATACACATTTGATATCTACATAGTTCTATAAACATGTAAAGATTATAAATAGAAATGAAAAAGAGGAATAGATTAGTTAGATCAACCTTAAAGGTGAAAACCCTAAAGCATTGGCCATATAAGCATTCCTAAGAATAAAATATATTCAAATAAATAATGAGATCTACATGAACTTATAGATATAGTGGAAAGTTAAATAAATGATTGGATTATAAAATATGACCCTATAAAGAATGGAAATTTCAATCTATGTAGACAAATTAGATTGACAAACAAAGTAAAATAATATTAGAAGTCACATTATCAAAGTAGGCATTAATGAATGCAAAATCTAAAATGAAGGGAGTCAAGAACAGTAGAATGACCATAAATAGCAATATAAATATGAAATAGAATCAAGAGAAATACAATGAAAATAAATAGCAAATATAAGATACCCTATAATACCATCAAACCATAGAGCAAAGCAAGTAAATGATATGAAATGTGAAAATTAAATAAATCATCATACAATACTCGAAATAAGCTTTCCAATGCCTATTTAGATGTAAAATTCGAGTTAAAATGAGTATTATAGACTTAGTTGATGATAAAACTAACATCAAAGACTATTTAAACTACTTTTCATAAATAAAACCCACTAATACAAATTTTATATTAAAATTAGAAAATAGAAAATTTTATGAGTTTCAAATTTACTATTCATAGGTTAAGTTAAGGACCATACTCATATATACATATGTTGTAACATGCATATATAATTAAGATTTCTAGAACAAACTTGATATAATTAAGTGTATGTTAATAATAGTTTAGAATTAAAAGATTAAGCCCAAAAACTACTCACATAAATATAAATATGGATCTTAACATTATAGAACATTAAGTTACAAAGTCTAAATGATGTGCCTAAAATGCTCTGATACAAAAAATTATGATGTGCTTAGGAGAACAATCACTAGGACATCACAAAAGATAAGGATAATGTAACAAGAAATCTTACGTATCTTAGAAATCATGTGCAAAGAAAGTAAAAAGGATATAACACTACCAAGAAGTTGATATGACTCACAACTACTCGTTAATGTTTGAGCTCACCACAATCCGAAGATTGATAAGAGTAAAATTCGCCACAATCATAGAGGATTAATAATAATTAGGGTTGTCTTAAAGAGAGAAATTTCATTTATCAAATCAATGTCGTATGTTACATCTATAGAACTTCCTATTTATACTGATTTCTAAATTGTAAAGCAGGAAATATAACTAAAGACAGAATCGGAAAGTAACAAAAATATCAATCCTTATCAGAATGATAAAATAGGAAAGTAACTAATAAAGGAAAGATTTAAATTTATCCAATAATACAATAGGAAAGTAGATTTAAATCTATCTAAGAATTGTTCTAATTCATGCTCCAAAAGCATCGCGGAATGATCCATGAGTAAATCTTGATTTAAGTAGTGCATGTCATTTACTGGTACTAATCAGGCTCTGTTGAGAGCATGGTCAAGAGCTCGACAAAAGATATGTTAGCACTCGACCAATTATTTGGGCAAACAGACTTATTGACAATCACTATCGAGGGCATGGTCGAGGGCTCAACTAAGGATATATTAGGCCTCAACCAGTTCTGTGGTATCAAATGGACCCTGTTGAGGGTAGGGTCAATGGCTATACTAAAGGCTTTTTGGGCGCGATAACTCCCATTTTGGCCTCGATGACTTTCAATGCATAAATTCTCTAATGTTGTTACTAATATGTTCGAGGCATAAGTTGAGGGCTTCTTTCCTCTGCTTTCATTACTCCATTCTTCCTGTTCTTCCTTCAATATTAACAGATTATAATCCAAATAATCATGCTCTAAGTGTTATCTATATGTAGAGATAAATTTTTCTTCATCTTACTCCAAATAATTGTCATTACTCTAAACGCAAGATTTTGCAATCCTCTAGCTCTCGACCTTATTATAGGACCTTCAAGTCGATTTCCATTGCTAAATTTGTCTAAGCCATGGAAATCTTGGTTAAAATGATCAAGTTAATTAAAAATATAGATACATAGATTATGATCAAGAGAAGCAAAATGAAAATAAATTATAACATAGATTTCAGCCAAGTGTTGACCAAGGCACTTAAAATGAACTTAATCACTATAACTTAATGATAGACGCAAAAAACAAAGCAATAAATTGAAGTAAGGATAAAAAATATAGAATAGGAATAATAGACATCATAAAGACACCTTATAGACCCCTAATATGACCTAGATAAATATATACGAAACAAATAATTGAAAACTACGTTCAATAAAATTACCAACACTTATTCATACGCTAAAAATAGAGTTAAAATGAGTATAATAGGCCTAGATTTAAATTTCACTATTAAAACTGATAATTGAAATCATTAAAGGCATTTTTACTAAGGAAAGTGAGTTTATCCAAATATTAGAGCTCAACCAAAGAAACCTAATTTTCATGAACTCTAAATCCCATAATTAAATAATGAAATTTGGAATAAGGATGATAAAACTTCATCTTAGGACATTTAAGCACAAATGGGACTTATTACAAAGCTGTATGTATAGTGATGAGTAATTGTTATTTCATTTCATAGGAGATAATGAGTATGAGTTCTCAAACCCTAAGTATTTCCAAAGGTCGTATCAAGTAAATAATAATGCTATGGTGAGATAGTTCTAATGATCTGCTATTTGCTTGTCTTTGCTAGTGCTTGTTATTTATGTTGGTAGTATTACTTGTCTATTGATGATTGATTGTTATGAGTGCTATCATCTATGTGATCACCAAAATAAATGGATGACTTTAATTACTAAGTTAATTAAATGGTTATACTCATCGCGTGTGATTGAAACCCTCGTAGGAAATGTCCCGGATTTGTAATCAAAAGTATTTTCAAAATGTATCTGTAAAGAAACATGACTTGGGGTATTCCAAGTTGCTTCATAGTCTTTTTGAAATTTGTTGAGTTTTACCAAAATAGTTTATAAAATAAACTTGGGAAAATTTCAAGTAATGTTTTGATAATGGATGTTTCCCAAGTCAGGGTTCACTTGTCATGTGGTGATGATAGATGTTGCCTGAGTTGGGGTCTACTATCATA